>CAKNYM010053311.1:109845-127282 GCA_932195095.1 Andricus curvator | reverse complement strand
GGGGCCATTGCCTGGTCGTCGCCTCGGTTCGGTCCTATTGCCACTCCCAACTGAACCATGGCCTCCATCCGAGAGAGGCCTATTGTGGGTGGCACTGCGCGATACTGGTGTCGTAACCGCATAATTCATTGCATTGGGGAGTTAGCCCAAAGCAACGTGAATAATAAATTATTATTTATTATTATTATTATTATTATTATTTTTATTTTATTTTTTTTATTTTTTTTTTATATAGTTTCGGTTTCGATTCCTTTGGAATAGAACCGAAGGGCCTATGACAAAGCCACCGAACACGTCCTCGGGTTGCGGATAGAGAGTTCCTGTACCAAGGGTTTCTGCTGAATATGGTTACAATAATTAATAAGCAGGCGCGGACAATTGTCCAGGGATGGTCCCGAAGGAATAACTCCTAAGCGGAGGCGTAACAACCGTGCCGAAAGCTGAATGGCACCTGGGTTAGGTGTCTCAAACGGTGACTCTGGGATACCGGGCGACCTCTCAGAGTATGCAGCCTTATCCTTGCACGCGGGGCTCTACAAGGACGGACTAACCCTTTCCCTAGCTGCTCGTGGGAACAACAATGAAACCACCAAAACACCAAAATGTTGTAGATGAGGTTCAAGACAATCGAACGCGCAGAGCAGCCGACAATGGGTCGGCAAACAATGCCGATCAGCCTAGAGTTCGGGGTGCTGAAAATAATTTAGATGGAAACACGACGACGAACCGGCGAAACGCCCACATTGAGTGGACGGATCGACTCAGGAATGACGTGCTAGACTGCTACGATGCCAGCATTATCCCTGTTCGCGGAGGCTTTATGGCGCGTATGCACACTCTGTGGTGCCAGAAACACCCAGAGCTTCAGCACGTTTCGCATCAGTCTTTGCGAAATCAAGCCTACTACCTCCGGAAAAATGGATATGTACGCGGAGCGCTTCCCCAACCGCTGCTTTATGAAGCTGCAGACGAAGATGAGGAAGCGACATTGAGACCAACCGCAGAAAGCAGGCACCTTCTGAGAGATGATCGCAATTTCATTACTAGAAGGAACATTAACATGCAAGTTCCTCCTAAGCCCCAAGATCTGGCTGAAATGGATGCCTTCCTCCGTGGAGATATCTCGCAAGAGTCCAACCTCTGGACCATCAATTGCTCAGTTTATGGTGCTGCGAGAACTTTAACTGATTCAAATCGAAGGCTGAAACCAACGATGGATCAAAAGACCAAAAGACGCTTGCATCAACTGAACAAGAAGATTGGATGGGCAAGACAGAATGCGTCCCGTGTTCAACGTGTGATTGACTACATAACATCTGGCAGACCGTTTACGGAAAAGGTTCGAAAGTTCGCCCAAGAACTAAGGATCTTGAATCACACACTAAACAAGTCAAAGCTACTGACAATCAAGCAGAATATTGTTGACAAAATACGGCTGTTATCTGACGCAAGGAGGAGAATACAGAAGAGGGAGAGATGGATCAGGGAGAATCAACAGTTTCTCGCTGAGCCATCGCGCCTCTTCAGCGATCTACCTGTTTCTGTAAAAATCCACCCAAGCCCAAGGAGGTAGAGACAACCTCATAAAATCTGAGGAGGAATGTCCATCAATCACTGCCGAAGAGGTGAAAAAAGCACTTAGAGGCACGAAGAACTTTTCCGCTGCTGGACCAGATTGTATCAAGAACTTTTGGTGGAAGAAGTTTACTTTTACACACCAACATTTGGCCCGCATATTCACCTCATATTTAAAGTCGGAGACGCCCATTCCGCAGTGGCTGGTGTTAGGACGCACTATACTCCTTCCAAAAAAAGGCAACTTGTCCAACCCAGAGAATTACAGGCCAATAACTTGTTTGAACACGCTGTATAAGATCTTTACAGCTGTCCTTAACAACAGGATTGTTCGACGAATTGAGCCTGTATGGCGAGAGATGTACGAACAACGTGGCTCGAAAAAACGTGTAGCAGGCTGTCGAGAGAATCTGCTGATTGACAGGTGTGTCTGTAAAGACGCTGCAGCCCATCAGCGCGTCCTGTCAATGGCCTGGATTGACTACCGGAAAGCTTTCGATTCAACCTCTCATAGACTTATCATCTGTCTGTTGGAAAGCTTGAAGGTACATCCACACATAGTGAGATGCATAGAGAGATTGATGCCTCTTTGAAAAACTAGATTTACTATCTCATCTAGAAATTATCGTGTGACAACGAACAACGTCACCTTCCAGAAAGGCGTCTTTCAAGGTGATACCATGAGCCCTTTGCTTTTTTGCATCACACTTTTGCCTCTATCTCTCGCACTACGAAATTCTCCTGGATACCTCTGTGGCAACACTAATCAGCGCGAGCATAAGGTCACTCATGTATTTTATATGGATGACCTGAAGATCTATGCCTTTGGTAGAAGCAAACTTCAAACTGCTATAAATATTGTCAAGAACTACACAGGAGAGATTGGGATGGACTTTGGCTTGGACAAGTGTGCCAAAATTTATCTGAAGAAAGGAAAGATTACTGGCGTTCCCAAGGACCCTGAGCTTGTGGATATAAGTGTTATCAGACGTCTTAATACTGGAGAGACCTATACATACCTGGGCGTGCCTCAAAACCGCATTCAGGACGTAACATCAGTGAAGGAGTCTCTCCGAAGCAGATACAAGCATCTTCTTCGACAGATTTGGTCTTCCAATCTGTCGGCGTTGAACAAAGTATCTGCGACTAACATGCTTGCCGTCCCGGTTCTACTCTACTCGTTTGGGGTAGTTCAATGGACGAAGAACGAGCTTAAGGCCCTTGATGTCATTACACGTAAGGTCATGCATATGCATAAAAGCTTGCATATCAATTCGTCAGTTCCGCGATTATATATTTCACGCCGTCAAGGTGGACGCGGACTTCTGAATCTCCAGTGTCTTCATAACCTGATTGTTCTAAGTACAGCTGACATCGTTGCGAATGGCAGAGATCGTCTCCTAAAGATGGTCAGGAACCACGAGATGATTGGCGAAGGAGCGTTCCTTTACAAAGCCGCGGAGCAAGCGGCCGAGACCCTTGGCCTGAATTTTAGCATCAGAAGTGAGGAAAGTGCATTACTTCATCTAGATGCTTCACTTCTAAAAACCAAAGTGAAGAAAGCAGAGGTTGCAAATTTTCACCAAGAGCTACTCGACAAGAAAATGCACGGAAACTTTCACAGAAATGTAGAAAAACAGTCCTTGTCGAAGGAGCAAACTTTTGCTTTTCTCAAATCATCAGGGCTTAATTCAGGTACAGAGGGTTTTATTTTCGCATGCCAGGACGGTGTCATTTCCACCTTAGCATACCGTGAGCGCATTTTATGTCAAGAAGTTCCCAGTGATAGGTGCAGAGCGTGTCATGCACACGCTGAGTACCTAGAACACATACTATCAGGGTGTCCGACCCACGCGGGAACGACGTATATCTATAGACATAATGCGGCCCTAAGAGTGCTTTATTACCATCTTTGTCGCTCTTACGGTGTTGGCCGCGACCCTGCCCTGCCGAACGCTCCAAAAGAGATAGAGTCGATTGGCAGTAGTCTGCGTTGCGCACTCGAGGCCTGACATTGTTCTCCAAGACTTCGAGAAACGAACTATATTCGTGATCGAATTCTCGGCTCCGTCCGAATACAACATCACTGCAAAGGAGAAAGAAAAAGAGGAGAGGTATCAAGACCTTAAAAGAGAGCTACAACGACTGTACCCAAAATATTCGGTACAAGTAATTGTCCTTGTGATTGGTGCTCTCGGAGGTGCGAAACTATCACTGGTTCGTAACCTTAAAGCAATACCCGCGTGCCAAAAATATGCCAAGGCACTTGCGAGATGGATGCAGAAAGCTGTCATCCTTGGGTCGCTTCGTGTCCTCAAGACACACGAGGGTTTCGCCCGCCTGTCGTTGTGATTTTGTCATTGCCTATGACCACCCATCTCACAGTTGTGAGGCGTGGCCATAGGTGTGATTTACCGCGGTGCTAGTGAGGACTATTGACATTTTGTCGGATGGCAGTTGCTCTTAGTGGGACCCTGCGGTGGTTGTTTAACTTTTTTTTCAAATTATACATATATAGTTAAAAGTTTGTCATAAGGACAACCGCAGGATTTCGCCGGGAGCGGGTGCTAATCTGAAAAATTGCACCCGCTCCCAGCGAAATCGCGGTAAAATTTCAGCTGTAACCACGTCTCACGACCGTGAGATGACCCGCAAGTGTCATAGCATTTTTTTGACACGCAGGGATGCTTTTCAGGCTATTAACCAGTGAAACCTTGGCACCTCCAAGAGCGCCGATGATCAAGACGATTAGCTTAACAGAATATTCCGGGTATAACCGTCGCAACTCCCTTATAAGGTCTTTATACCTCTCTTTTTTTTCTTTCTCCTTGGCTGTGACGTTTTTGTCAGCTGGTGCCGAAAATTCGATAACGAACATGGTTCGTTTCTCGAAGTCAAGGAGAACTATGTCAGGCCTCGAGTGCGCAACAGAAACAATTGTCGAGAATATGAAGTTCCAGTATATGCGGCACCTCTCATTTTCGACAATTGACTCTATTTCTCTAGGAGCGTTTAGCGGAGAGGTATTTGGGCTAATGCCATAAGAGTGACAGAGATGGTAATAAAGCACTCTTAGTGCCGCATTGTGCCTTTGGATGTAGGTCGTTCCCGCATGAGTTGGACAACTAGATAGTATGTGTCCTAGATGCTCGGGGTGTGCATGACACGCTCTGCAACTATCATCGGGTATGTCTTGGCTAAAAATGTGGCGACGTTATGCTAGAGTGGAAATGACACCATCTTGACATGCCAAAATGAAGCCCTCCGTGCCCGACTTCAATCCGGGTGATCTAAGGAAAGCAAACGTTAGCTCATACGACATCGACTGATCTTCCACATTTCTGTGGAAGATGCCGTGCATCCTCTTGTCGAGGAGCTGTTCTTGGAAGTTTTTCTCCTGTGCTTTCTTAATCCGGGCCTTCAGGAGTGAGTATTCAAGATGGATAAGATTTGATGCATTTTGCTCACCCCTAATATTGAAGTCAAGGCCGAGTGTTTGAGCAGCCTCCTCCGCTGCTTTGTACAGAAACGCCCCTTTTCCCACTTCTTCGTGTTTCCTGACCATTTTAAGAAGAGGGTCTTGTCCATTTGCAACTATATGTGCTGTACCCAGAATGAGTCTGTTGTGAAGACATTCAAGATTCAGTATTCCGCGACCACCTAGGCGGCGTGAGATGTAAAGTCGCGGAACAGAAGACTTAAGGTGCATGCTCTTGTTCATGTGCAAAACCTTTCGCGTCCCGATATCAAGGGATCTGAGCTCGTCCTTCGTCCATGGAACCACTCCAAATGAATAGAGTACTACCGGGACGGCAAGCATGTTCGTTGCAGATACACTCCGCGCTCCCTTATACGACATTCCCCTATACGTCCGCTCCATTATACGACCTGTTGCCGCTCCCCTATACGACGGAAAAGTCGTTCTCCACCATCCCCACTCTTCCGCTCAAAGCTCGCGCGGGAAGCAAGTAGTCTCGCGCGTGAATATGATATAGTCAGCTGTCAGTGACGCAGGATTCGACGCGCATGCGCACGACCACGTGAGATTGTTGGTATTGCAAGTGGAAGGGTTCCCCTTGCGCCGTCGTATAAGGGAACGTTTTCGGTCCCGAGCTCGTCGTATAAGGGAGCGCGGAGTGTACTTTGTTTCTCGCCGACAGTTCGGAAGACCAAATCTGCCGGATGAGACGTTTGTATCTGCATCGGAGAGTATCCTTTATAGATGTCGCGTCCTGAATGCGGCTCTGTGGCACGCCCAGGTATGTATAGGTCTCTCCAGCGCAAAGGTGTCGTATAGCGCTTCTGTCAACGAGCTCAGGATCTTCGGGGATGCCATTAAGTTTTCCTTTCTTCAAATTAACCTTGGCGCATTTGCCTAACCCGAATTCCATTCCAATCTCTTGAGTGTACTCTTTGACAATTTTCAGAGCTAGATGTAGTTTCTCTTGATTCCTAGCATAGATCTTAAGATCATCCATGTAAAATACATGAGTGACCTAATGCTTTCGGTTTCCAGGTTTGCCGCAGAGATACCCTTCGGAATGGCGAAGTGCGAGAGATAGTGGCAATAATGTGAGGCAAAAGAGGAGAGGGCTCATGGTGTCGCCCTGAAATACACCTCTCTGCAAGGTGATACTGTTAGTGATCACACGATGTTTTCCAGATGAGATAGTAAATCTGGTTTTCCAAAGCGGCATTAATGTCTCTATGCACCTCACGATGTGTGGATGAACCTTTAGGCTTTCCAACAGACAGATGATAAGTCTATGGGAGGTTGAATCGAAAGCTTTCCGGTAATCAATCCAGGCCATCGATAGAAATCGCTGATAGTATGCTGCGTCTTTACAGACACATCTATCGATGAGCAGGTTCTCCCGACATCCTGCTACGCCTTTCTTTGAGCCACGTTGTTCATACATCTCTCGCCATACAGGTTTAATTGTCCGAACAATCCTATCATTTAGGATAGCTGTGAAGATCTTATACAGTGTGTTCAGACAAGTTATTGGCCTGTAATTCTTAGGGTCAGCTAAGTTGCCCGTCTTCGGCAGGAGCACTGTGCGCCCTTCCACCAACCACCCCGGAATAGGCTCTTCCGACTTTAGATATAAGGTAAAAATTCGGGCCAGAGGCTGGTGGGTTGAAGGAAACTTCTTCCACCAGAAGGTCTTGATGCCATCTGGTCCCGGAGCGGAATAGTTCTTCATGCCTCTTAATACGTTTTTCACCTCCTCGGTAGTGATAGGTGGGCATTCCTCCTCAGCTGTGATGAGGGCATTGCACAGCTCCTGGAAGCTGTTTATGTTCTTTGAGCCTTCTTTAAGTGGATGTTGGACTTCGTAGACTTCTCTCCAAAATGCTTCGACCTCCTCTGGTTTGGGCGGATGGTCGACAGTAACTGGAGGGTCTTGGAAGAGTCGAGATGGGTCAGACGAAAACTGTTGATTTTCTCTGACCCACCTCTCTCTCCGCTCTAGACTTCTCCTAGCGTCAGATAGTACTCGTATTCTGTCAACAATATGCTGCCTGATGGTCAGTAGCTTTGACTTGTTGATTGTGTGATGACGGATCCGCAGTTCGCGCGTGAACTGTCGAACCTTGGCAGTGAAAGTCCTGCCAGATGTTATGTAGTCAATTACACACTGAATGCGGGACGCGTACTGTCTTCCCAGCCTATCTTTGTGCTAAGTTGATGCATTCGTCTTTTGGTCTTATGATCAACCATTGGTTTTGTTTTACGGTTTGCATCTGCCAAAGTTCTCGGTGCATTGTACACACTACAATTGATAGTCCAGAGGTCGGATACTTCGGAAAAATCTCCACGAAGCTCATCATCCAGTTCAGTCAGATCTTTGGGCTTGGGAGAAACCTGAATGTTGATGTTTCTCCGGGTCTTGAAGCATCGTTCTCCCTCTATTGGATGCCTGTTCGAGGCTGGTCTCAGTGTCGCCTCTCTTTCTCTGTTGCCGGCTTGTTCTGGCTGCGGTTGTGTAGGCGCTCCGCTTATATAACCCCTTTTCCGGAGGTCCTCGGCACGGTTTCGCAGACGTTTTTGCGAAAAATCCGAGAGCTCTGGGTGTTTCTCGCACCACAGAGCATGCAGTCGCGCCATGTAACCTTTTCGTTCAGGGGCCATACTGGTATCATCGCACTCCAGCAGGTCGTCCCTGAGTCGATCCGTCCACTCAAAAGCAACGAGATCCCGCCGGTCAACCGCATTGACTCCGCCTTGATTGGCTCCCCCAACTCTAGGGTAGTCGGCATTGTTGTCCGACCCATTGTCGGGAGCCCTGCGCGTTCGATTGTTTTGAACCGCACTTCCTACAACTATGTTTGGTGTTGTCATTGTTGTTCCCACGAGCAGCTAGGGAAAAGGGTTAGTCCATCCTTGTAGAGCCCCGCGTGCAAGGATAAGGCTGATACTCTGAAAGGTCGCCCGGTATCCCAGAGTCACCGTTTGAGACACCTCACCCAGGTGCCATTCGGCTTTCGGCACGGTTGTTACACCTCCGCTTAGGGGTTATTCCTTCGGGACCATCCCTGGACAATTGTCCGCGACTGCTTATTAATCATTGTAACCATATTCAGCAGAAACCCTTGGTACAGGGACCCTCTATCCGCAACCCGAGGACGCGTCCGGTGGCTTTGTCATAGGCCCTTCGGTTCGAATCCCAAGGAATCAAAACCGAATACCGAATATATATATATATATATATATATATATATATATATATATATATATATATATATATATATATATATATAGTAGACAATATACAAGCTCTCTATATAAACGGGCAGATTATACAAACATGCAAGATATCCATAATATGTGTCGCCCAATTTCCTCCGAAAATACCAGATTGATTCGCATTAGACACACACTTTGCATGTTTGCACAACTCAGTGGCTGTCTGCAATAACCGGTTATAGAAGAAGTTTTGTAAAAAAAAGTAACAGAATTTCCTTTTTAATTTGCGTGTTCTTTTCAAATGTTTATTAACATTTTATGAAATCTTTGAAATATTTGTGAAATCTTTCGTATTCGTTTGAAATCACTGGAATATATGGAATCGTTTGATATATTTGCAATCCCTTGTGAAAAAAAAGACCAACTTAAGATCACTTTAAGACCAGTTTCAAACCACGTTTGGTCTTTTTCTGGTCTTTTCCCTTCAGCCTATACCTGCCTTATTTTGAGGGCATTGAAATAGACACCACACACTCTCTCTCTCTCTATGAAATAAGGATAGCTGTCTGTATCCACAGATTAGCTATACCTAAAAGTCCTAAGGAACCTGGGCTGATTTATGAGCATTTATGAGATCTAGAGGCTTCAACCAGTTTCCGTTATATTTATGGAACACTGTCCCTCCCTCCATGGTTATGGTCCTGCCTCGTGATGAGCCTAATAATGATGGAATATTGGGGGTTCAAACTGCCGGGACAGGACTATACCTGCCTATACTGTGATCTAAAGTTAGTCTTTCTTTTCACGAGGGATGTTTTGAAATGGCAAAATGACATCTTTGGAATTTTTGTATTCTTTTACAATCATTGGGTGTCGTGGGTGTGGTGGGCCCACATTGGTAGTAAATATCCACCTAGAAACACTACCCGAATCGGGTAGTGAGGCAATGAACTTTCGAGTTCAAACTGCTAATCAATTTTTTTTTTTTTTTTTTTTTTTTACAATCATTAAGAAATGTTTATGAAACTTTAGAAATATTTGTTACATCTTTCGGAAATCTGTTGTATTCATTGGAAATCATTGAATTATTTTTAATCTATGTAAAAAAAATTTTTTTCAAGCTCTCAGGGTCAAAATACTAAGCGCTTGACTTCTATAACCGGTTATTGCAGACAGTCCCTGAGTTGTGCAAACATGCAAAGTGTGTGTCTAATGCGAATCAATCTGGTATTTTCGGAGGAAATTGGGCGACACATATTATGGATATCTTGCATGTTTGTATAATCTGCCCGTTTATATAGAGAGCTTGTATATTGTCTACTATATATATATATATATATATATATATATATATATATATATATATATTCTACTACTTTCGGAGTAAGTTTGCCACCCATCCAACCTTTTGGAAATTTACCCACTCCTTTGGGTAGGGGCCCCTAGTTTTTGTATACGGTGTGTTCGCCCCTGAATGAATGAATGTGGGTCACAGTGGGCGCTTCATAACCTGCAGACTTGGTTCGTAGTTTTTCCTTTTCCCGCTAGGGTCGCGCAAAAGAAATTCCGAGCACGATAACTGCTTTATCTGCTCTCTGCTTCGCTTAACAGTAGAACACTGTACCACAAAAATTAATTTTTCTTCTTTTCATTGTTAAATGAAAAATAATTTTTTTTCGAAAAAATCGAGCTGTACCGAGAGTCTGTATACCCTTTAGATCATTTATACAAAAAATCAGACAAAATGGCTTCGCCGTTTGGCCTGAATCCATTTTCTACGATTTACACTCGATTTCCAGGGCCCTTAAATGCAATAGTGGTGGTGAGGGTAAATGAGAGTAAATGCTACAAATAGGGCATAACATTTTAGAATTAAGACCATTTGCTAATGAACTGGCAAGCAGGTATAAAGTTTCCTGTCTTTAAGTGTTTCATTAATACTGTGCTATGGAAGTGAGTTAAATATGTGGAAAAAGTTTCAGCAGACGATCCAATTTACATAAACATAGAAAAAGTGTACACAACATTCAAAATGTAGTAAAAGAAACTCAACACTCATGCCATATTTGTAAACAAGGTTTTCAACACACATCCGCGTTGAATAGGCACAACAGAGATTTACACGGAAAATATGAAGCTCAGTGTGACGTGTAAGTATTTTTTTCGACTTATTTTCAAAATTATTTTCAAGATTTTTATTCGAATATACATTTATAATATATTATATATATGCATTCTTCCTTCATAGATGCAATGCAATATTTTCAAATCAGAAATTGCTATATAATCACGTACGAAAGGTGCACGATGTACCTATTGCTGAAAATTCTTCACCTCGAAAAAAAGAAGAAAAAATAGATTGTCAAATTTGCGACAGATCATTTTGTACTAAATCCGTGATGTTCAGGCACATGAGGAATGTGCATCTCAAGGAGCCATCTATAAGTACGGATACTGCAAGTTTGGAATGTACTTGTATGCATAACTCTTCATAAATTTCGTCATCCTTTATCAACATCTGAATGAAGTTCATAAAATTGAAGAAGTAGAATATCTGAAGTTTTCCACTCTTGAAGGTATGTTTTTAGTCCTTCTTCAATTTCGCTAAAGTTTTAATTTCAGAATACATTCAAAATAAATAAAGCATTTACAGTTTAAAGAAGAATAAAAAAACAGTGGTGGCTTCCTCATTTAGACAGCAATAGAACTTTCAAATTTTTAACTCATTTTTCTACAAATATACCATTTATTTTCTCATAAATATTTCTTGGATTATTCTAAAAATATCTGTTTATCCTAAGAATATTCAAAAATTGTTTGAGGGCGCCAGACAGGGTGAAAGGTTGGGGAATAGACCATTTTACCTAACTATCGGAAGTTTATTTGCGCATGTGCGGCTGCCATGTGCACCCCGCGTAGTATGAAAGTTGCGCTCATATTTTGTAAAAATGTATACATTTGTACCATTTGTCGGAGTAAAATTAAATGAAGATGGTGTTCCGGGTGCGAAATTGGGCAAGTGTGTAACTGGGAAAGTGTGAAACTGGGAAAGTGTGAAATAGAAAAACATAGTTTTGCTCAATTGAAAAGGTGGTTAAGTTGCCGGACGCAACCTAATAGTGGTAAAAAAGCTGAACTTGTAAACAGGTTTGTAGTACGTTAAGTTTCTCATATTATTAAATTTTAATTATATTATTGTGATTGCAATAAATATTGAAGGTAAAAGACAGGATTTGAGTATGGTAATTGTTTTAAAATAAAATCGATGGTGTTTCGGAAAGAAAATGGTAAAAAATAGTTATTGTATAGTGTGTTGTTTTAAGGCCGAAATTTTCGGAAAATGCCAAATATGTTACAAAAGAATATATAATTTGGAAGAATATTCTTACATTTTTGAATTTCAGTCAAAAATATGAATTAACTTAAATTAGAAAATTGACAATATACAAAAATATTGCAAATAAATAAAGTTCATAATACATTGAAAATGTAATAAAAACAAAAATGCACACTACGTGCTTGCATGCAACATTATTACTGTTACTGTAATATATTTTTATAAGTTGTCATAATATAATTTAATATATATTTAACAATATAATTGCAGAGTAAAGGAATGCATAGAAAAAGGAAGGGACATCGATCCACAAATTGATGAAGGATTATGTTTAAGTTTAAAGAAGGCAAAAATTGAGAGGTTTTAAATTTCAAGCAATTATTATTACATTCATCAAAATGTTTCTAGAAGTCTTCTTTCTAATACGACCACTTCTGTATTGTAAACAAGGTTTCGTGAAATGTACGAAGTAGAAGAGGTTATGTCCCGTGTATGTTTTGGTACGGCTATCACTTTTACGTGAGCCGTAAATACAACGCATACACACTCCCTTACTTTCTTTTTCATTGAAATCCATTTTCACTTTAGAATTTTTTTTTGATAACTTGTCACAATTGTTTAAAAATTAAAGAAAATTGTTTTCACTGCGTTCAACGAGCAAAAATGATCGCAACAACTGGGTACAACAAAAAGTACACTGCACATGCGCAGTAAACTTTTCGATAGGTAAAATGGTCTATTCCCCGCGCCCCAACCTACGGTCAGTCTACCACTCAGACAATAAACTTTCGGCTGGGAAAGTTTGAAACTGTATTGTCCTATATTAATGAATTTCTTGTTGTTATTGAATCACTTGTTAAGATTTCATGCAGGTCGAAAAAGTATCTAGAAAATTTCTAAACAACTTTTTTTCTCATTTTACAGGATTTTACATAATTTTAGGAAAATTTGAGTCAGTTTAAAAGATATTTCGAACTTATTCACGCTTGGAAAAATTAAATAATATATTAGAAATTTTCGGAAATCTTTCAAAGTTTAAAAATATTTTTATTTTCTTCTGGATTCGTTTTTAACAATTTAGGGAATCTTTTGTGATTTTTTAAAATCATTTTAAATATTCTCCTAAAATAATTTTTTTTCTAACAGAATCACTTGAAATATTCCCATTATCTTAAGAAAAAATTTCCACTATCTTGAAGCCCTTCAAAATCTTTGAAGAACTTCAACATTTTATTCCGAAATTTTCAAAAATCTACTCTTTGTTCTAAGTTAAAAAAAAATTTTAAATCATTTCTTAAAAATAAGTTTTCAAAATAAACATTCAAATTAAATTTTCTATGGCATCTTAAGAAAAAAATGTCATTATCGTAAAACCTTTCAAAATCAGTAAAAGGATCTATTTTTAAACAAAAATGTAGTACAATTTTCATTGAGAATAAATTTTCAATGAAAAAAAAAAGAATTTTCTACAAAACATTTTCATTTTGTACCAAATTGTTGAATTTTATGCCAGAGTATTGGATGATTCTATGCGAGTTAGAGCTGCATGGAAGACAAAAATAAGTTTTCAAAATAAACAATCAAATTAAATTTTCTATGGCATGTTAAGAAAAAAATGTCATTATGGTAAAACCTTTCAAAATCAGTAAAAGGATCTATTTTTAAACAAAAATGTAGTAAAATTTTCATTGAGAATACATTTTCAATGAAAAAAAAAGAATTTTCTACAAAACATTTTCATTTTGTACCGAATTGTTGAATTTTATGCCAGAGTATTGGATGATTCTATGCGAGTTAGAGGTGCATGGAAGACATCAGCGAAGAGAAATAAATGCTGTCCAGCACTAATTACTGTCACTAATTCAGGTAATAAAATACATGTAGAGTTTCAAAAAAAAACATGTCGGGCACAAGCAATCAGTAGCGTATCGAAACTGGGGTACCATTTGATAGAATTATTAGTGGCATTCGAGGAAGCGTTCCAGAGAAACATTTAGGAAATTTCGATAGACTGCATGCTATAGAAAAAAAATATTTACATAATATAATCAGAGATTTTTTCAGGCTATAAAAAATGTAGTTGGAGTTTTTGAACCAGATGTGTTCATGACGGGTGATGCTCCAGCATATTACAATGCTTGGATAGCCGTCATAAATATTTCAAAACACCATTTACATTGCACTTGGAATGTTGACAAAAATTGGACTAAAAATATTCATTTAAAAGTTAAAAATAAAAATAGTACGGAAGAAATTTATTACAAGTGTAGGGCACTCTTAGAAGAAACTGATAAAAAAAATTCTTTGGCACTTTACATGGTTTTCTTGACATGTGCGATGCAGATCCTGAAACTGAAGATTTTGAAAGGTATTTTAGTCAGTACTATGCTGGAAATACCGAACTGTGGGCCTAGTGCTTTCGCCTCGGCTTAGGCCTAAACACCAACATGTTTCTAGAAGCTCTTCACAAGAAGATGAAGTATTATTATTTTAATGGTAGTCAGAACAAGAGCGTCGATAAATGTATACATATGCTGCTACGTTTCAGTCAAAATATGATGTTCGATAGAAGCATACGAATAATGAAAAATAAGTCAACGAAGAGAATGCAAATAATAATGAAAAGTCACAGGCGCAGCATAAATTATATTTCAGAATCTATGGCGATGAAAGTGTTTGAGAGTATTCGGTGCGTTAAGTCCAGTACAGAAGGACGAGGTCATTATAAAGTACAAGTAAATACTGAGAAAAATTGTGAGGAATGTCCTGTCCGGTTTGCAAAATTTGTGTGCATGCCCTAATAGCACGGAACGTTCCGCGGGAACTTTCGGAACGTTCCCGGAACGTGTAAAATGTCCGCCGCTTGGGAACGTTCCACTGGAACGTTCCAAACATAAATTAACGTTATTGTTATTATTATCAATAAATATCTCTTAAACCGTAATTGATAGGTCAAAATCGACGTCAGTTTATGATACGGATATCATATTATAGTGTAGTATATGCGGTACTCAAAACTCAAAAATGACATCCATTTTTACCTATCTCTTACGGTTTACGAGATAATTGTTGTTAAACATAACAATAATGGAAAGTTCCCCTCAGGTCCCAGTGGAACGTTCCCAAGGGGCGGACATTTTACACGTTCCGGGAAAGTTCCTGGAGGTGCCCGCGCCCGCGGAACGTTCCAGGAACGTTCCCCGAATGTTTCGTGCTATTAGGGTGAGTTCACATGTGAGTACATTGACTATCTGATCCGTGGAAATTTTTGTAAACACGTGCATGTCTGTATGTAACTTTCAAATTTATGTGGAACATCAATTTATATGAAATCCTCCTTTTCATACTTTGATGAGCAATGTGATGCTCTTGAAACATCCATTCAATCACAAGAAGCTCATGTTAGTGAAATAAACAAATTAATAAAACTAAAAAATGTGTTGGATTCTTTGTACGACATGGCATCGCATAAATCGGAGGAGGACCAAGCCTTAATTTGTAAAAAAGTAAAGCGCATAATTACTCAAGTGTCGCGGTGAACGAGGTCTCATCATTATTTCCAGCGAAGACAGAAAACAACACTGATGCCCCACTACCGAATTCATCACACAATAAAAAAATTCAACCACAACGCTCAATCCGTTCAACACTCGTTATGAAAATAATGACGTATCGTCTGCTATCGCGAACAATCGCGAATGCTGGCTATGCTAAATGTATTGCTGTCCATAGGAAAATCATAATTAATACTTTTTTTTAAATAAAATAAAGACAGTGTAGTGTTTTACTAATAAACAATTATTAAATAAAGTAAAGTGAATGACTGAAATTTTTTGGCGTGAATTGAATATCGGTATTAAGTCTGAAAATTAAATTAGATTTTGGTTACGCTGATATTTGCATTAATTTTTTTTATGATGAGAAATTTAGAAAAAGCATTGGACTTACGTTTTTTGGCATCTTGGTATTTGTTTACTTTTTGTAGTTCTGCGTAACCCTCTACTATGCAGCTTTTCGGTCGATTTTTTAGTATAATTCATTTCGCCATAACTTTGAAATATCACATAACTAAAAAAAGGATCTTTCCTCTTTCCGAGAATAAATTGAACAAACGATAATCTGTCATATTTCATTTAAAAAAAGCATTCATCATAATTTTCATAAGACAAATGCATTTTGCATACCGAGTATTCGAGATAGCAGACGATAAGTCATAGTTTTTTGCAGCAGAGATTCAGGTAGTGAATGTGAAGCAGCCTAATGGTCTTTTCACACCTCGGCCTGCCTGCCTGGGGCAGCCAGAAAAGTTGTAAGAGTAAAAGAGATAGAGTGTATTTTTTGTCCAATTTTGCGCTCTCTAGTAAGAGTAAAAGAGATCTTTTACTCTTACAACTTTTCTGCCTACCCCAGGAGGGCAGACAGAGGTGTGAAAGCACCATAATACAATCAGGGGCATTACACGATTATTATGATTATAGCAGTGGGACTCCGATGCTGTTTCGAAGTCGAAAATCGAACGAATCTCTCTTTCTATCTTTACACGTTAGAAAAAGAGGTCCGTTCGATTTTCGACTTTCGACACGGTATCGGAGTCCCACTGTAGTTCCCAATTTGACTCAGCGGGGAAAATGCGAAACTGCAGCGCTGATCGCCTTTCGCCCAATTATCTTGTTTAAATTTAAATGAAATATAAGAATTCATGAACTTTTTTGATTATATTCACATTTATAAAATATTAAAGCGATATAAACATCTGTTTTTGCAGTTATAAATTGAACATATATGAGTTACGTGTAAAAGGTCTAATTTATGATAACAATATTTAATACTTTTTTATATTTATATTATGGACTGTGATTGTGTAATCTAAACTCATACAATGACACGTAAAATAGTAAAATACAGGTGTCCAACAGAGGGAATTTACCAAAAAAAGCAAAAATTCCAAAACTTTTGATAAAATTGTTACGTTAGGCGGGTTAGAAGTAAAGGGATTTCAAAGGTTATATTTTGACATCTGATGTTGACACGTCCATTTTGGTTATTTTGACACTTATGAGTCTTTTGTCAAAATTTACGCACAACATTTTGGCGAAGGGCGATCAGCGCCACAGTTCCGCTGTTTCTCCACTGAGTCAAGTTGGAAACCAATTTCATGTGGGCTGGAATGGCTGGCGTGACATACCCTGAATACAATACGTACAATACCACCCTAGCCTAGTACCAATTTGCTAGTACTAACACTTCGTGGCATGATCCAATTTATTGGATCATGCTTCGTGGTACTAAAGGTGCATTCATGCCTCTGCAAGCATGCAGACTGCCTGATTGCACAAGCAAGCGACCGTTCACACCTCGGTTTTTCCGCCTGTGGACAATTGTGAAAAATGATATTAATGGCGGGAGTTTTTAAATCTGAAAAAGCTTGATAATTGAAAAATGAATTGTATTATGAGATAAACTATCGATAAATGTCAGAATAATTGTTATTTTGTAATTGAGGGTCCGGATGCAATAACCGACGGTACGCTCGGCTTTGTATTCCTTGCCTCCCATTCGAGATAAAATGACGCGAAAAATGATCTGAAACTCCAATTTCAAAAAAACATTTCGAAACAAATTTGAGCATATTAAGCTTAATAAGGAGCATAATTTTCATGTGGAAAACTTTTTTGTGCGATTTCAACTTTGTGAAAAATAATATATAAACTGCAAATTTCGACGAGTTGAATTTAATGCGTTTTTTAAAATAAACTCGCCGTAACTTTTTTTCATTTCAACGAAAAGACTTAAAATTTGAACCCCAAGCGTATTATACTCTGTCGCTGCCTACA
>CAKNYM010053311.1:71186-89845 GCA_932195095.1 Andricus curvator | reverse complement strand
TATAATCACTAAGGAAGCGCCATTTTCTTTTTAGTCGGATAGGGCTGGTTACCACAGCCTGGTGGTGTCAGAACGCGGATATCTCTGGCATGCACAGTAGTGATTCCTGTGTATTTTTAGTTTGACCCATGACGTTACATAACCTAAAAATACCCAGGAATGACTACTGCGCATGCCAGACATATCCGTGTTGTGAAGGTGCTTTTACACCTGTGCATGCATGCATGTGCGTACGCATGCATTTACAAGCAGTCATTCCAACCTCTGATAAATCTAGTACGCTTGCGAACGCGCGCGTGCGTGCATGCAGAGGTGCAAAATCACCTTTACACTACTGCTCTGTGATTTCGCTCTGTTAAAAAAGCCAGAGCAGAAATTGACAGAAACATGTTTTCCAACACACTCTTTACAAGAAAACGAAAAACAAAACTCAACCATTCTGAAATTACCATTGAAATTTACGGCTCATTTCACACTGCGACATTTTACAGAAGTATATTTTCAATTTCAACCAATGAAATTTATGAGACAGCATAGCCGTCAGATTATATCCTAAAAAGAGGTTGAGCACCCCTTCGAGCTCAGAGCGAACTCAGAGCGAATTGTCGTAAACGCCACATACCTCTGCTTCCCGGCAGTGGCAGCAGGGATAGGTAAGTAAAATACTCGTGGAGATTTACTTGGTTTTCTACGGTAATTTACCTGGTATTTTACGTCAGACCTGCCCAGATAGGGGAAAGTTGCTCATTTGCCACCACCCCCAAGCCTCTGGACATGAGAAAAGGGAAGTGGTGGACAGGTCTGCTTTACATCAGTTTTCTACATGATGTAAATTAAATCATGTTCTATATATGAGGGCGCCACCTCTGAGGCGGGAAATTGAAAACTTGAATCAGACAACGAATCAGAGGTTTTCTACATGTATTTTACATGTTCGAGGTATTTTACGTAAAATACCTCCTTTAGGTATTATACGTAAAAAAACTTCCAGTTACGCGTAACTGCACATCCCTGAGTGGCAGGTAGCCTGCCTCCAGAAAGTTTATAAGAGCTTGAGAGACGGAATATTCGCTATTTCTTTCACTCCTTTAGACTCTCATGGTACTTTCACACCTCTGCCTACCTGCCTGGGGCAGGCAGAAAAGTTGTAAGAGTAAAAGAGATACAGTGTATTTTTTGTCCAATTTTGCGCTCTCTATCTCTTTTACTCTTACAACTTTTCTGCCTGCCCCAGGAGGGGAGGCAGAGGTGTGAAAGCACCATCACAGTGCACACTGTAAAAAATGTCCTCGAAGTTTTACATATTCTGTCGCGGTAAAATTGCACTGATGCATAAAATACGCCGCAGCAGCGCATGTTATTTCACATTAGTTACTGAAAATTACACCGTCGGTCGCAGGAAATAAAAGGACCCTGCACTAGCGTGGTAATTTTCCGCCAACTGTCGTTGTAATCTTATGGACTAAAGTAGCAGGATTCCACGGTACCCAACTGAATATTACAATGTGTTGGTAATTTTATGTTTGGAATTATGTGATTTTACATTTGATGTTAACAAGTGTTGTAATAATAAAATGTAATATTGTAGATAACCATGAATCAATCCAATGATCCAATGTAGCTTCAAACTTAATCGGTTATTCGCTATACGTGTCAAAGCGTGTCAAAAAATTGTCCTTGTTTCTGTTTCTACAGAGATAGAGATATATATTAAGTGAATTTGAATAAACTCGTGTGGAAAAAGTTTGAAGCGTCTCGGCGTCCTTGTAGAAACATAACCTAAATTTTGTTGTATATATATTAATTTATATTTGTATCTGAAATAATCTATGTACTTTATAAGTACTGCAAAAATGTAGAGAAAGCAATTAAAGACGAAAGTCAGATTAGCAAAGGATTCATTTTAAAGTCTTCCCATGAAATTTTTAGGTTATTGTTACTCTCGCTAGGTAAAAACCCATTAGCAGCTTCGAAATTTCACTACTGGATAGAAATGTTACGGTCGACTTTTTAAAATTCCCAACAGAGTGGGATTTTACATCTCGTCGCGGAAAGTTACCACGTTCGTGCAGGGTCCTTTTATTTCCCTGTTATTTAAACTGCATCTC
Organism: Andricus curvator; assembly: GCA_932195095.1. Lineage (NCBI taxonomy): Eukaryota > Metazoa > Arthropoda > Insecta > Hymenoptera > Cynipidae > Andricus > Andricus curvator. The sequence continues at coordinate 87,737 of CAKNYM010053311.1, read as the reverse complement.
AAATCTATATGAAAAAGAAATCAATGTTATTCATTAAATTTTTAGATTTCTTCTTCATAAAGCAATATTTTAATTAATCAAACCAATTAAACTTACTGTCGGAGGTCGATTCTGCGAACCACGATATCTTGAACTTTACCTCATCTAGTGCTCCCGTCACTAGTCGCCCAAGGGCTCTATTCTCGAGTTAATTTCGTATACGAATCTTGCGACTTTCGAATGACTTCCAATGAACCTTATTCTCGAACACTCACTGGCGGTTCGTATGCGGAAAGTTTCGTACGAAATGCAACGTGTGGGTATATGCCACTCGAAACTTATATTCGAATACGAATTAGGAGTTTGATAATGCGCAGTGATTAAATTGTATGATTTGTAAAGCGCGCGTTATAAAAAGTGACAGGATCGAGAGTGATAAAAACGAAAGTTTTTTTACACATTTAATACAGTAAGGGGATTATGTATTGTTTAATTGGTTTGAAAACTTGGGAATATTTTACCTTCTTTCAGACACATATACTAATTTGTATTGAAATTCTTTGAAAATTTGTTCCGTTTTGAGGTTAAAAAATAATTAATTATAAATTGCAGGTACATTTCATTATAAATCTTATGATAATTTGGAAATGGAAGTTCTAATTCGGCAAAATTTGCCAGAAACGTTTGTACTACCTAATTTATAATAATACAATCATAATTTTATATAATTTTACGTGATCCTCCTTTTATAACATCGCGTTAATCAAATTCCCACTTGTCTGCTGAAACTCTGAAAGTACTACTTATTCTATACATTATAAATAAATTGTGTTGTAATAATGTTTGTTTATATTTCTTTCCAATTCAATTAACAGCGAAAGCATTCAATTTTTAAATCATCCACATGTTTGGCGCAATTTCACACACGACTCTACAAATAATTTCATTGGCTCAAATTGTTTGTCACTAGTAAAGCACTAGAATTTTGATGTGAGTTAAACGTGGCAACGCTGTTCAGTATATTCGTATACGAATAACTCGAATCGCAAATTCGAAGAGTGCTCGAGTATACGACTTCCTTCTCGTAAACGTAATTTACCATTCGAAACTTCACGTATACGGAAAGTTTCGAACGAACTCGAGAATAGAGCCCCTGATTGCTTTTGACGTTTGCGCAAATGGTGCGCAGAGATTTAAGAAAGCCGCCATTACTTATGGCTGCCTACCCCTACATGTTTACTGCGCAAGTGCACTTCTAGAACGACTCCCCTCCGGAAAGTTCATAGAATCGTGGTCCGGCTATATGTATTAACATCATATATTTGAATAATTAATAACAATAGGTTATATTTTCTCATATACAACTATACATCTATATAAAAATGTATCCTTTTAACAAATTAATAAAATCTCATTAATAATATGTCAATAATTCGTGCAAAATAAGAAAAATAAAGTAAAAATATTAAGATTTTATTATTTTATTGAAAGAATATATTTTAGTTCAATTTATCTCTGAGAATATAACCTCTTCTGATTAATTATTCATGAATATGATGTAAATATGTTAATCTAGATGAACTATTTATAAAAATTGCTTTAGGAAGAAGAAATAAAAAAAAATCACTGAAAAATATTGATTTTTTTTTAAATAGATTTGAAAAGGGATTCGGATAACAGGGCCAATCAGAGCGGAGGACTTTGAGTCTGCGCATTTCGGGCTCCGTATCTAGCAGCACTGACTGTCTAGTACCCTATAGTATCCTAGTGATCAGGCAGGGTCGACTCCCATGGGCGCGTTGGACCACTTATAGCGACACTAGCGCATCTACAAGGAGATCGCAAACTAAAATTTATCTATGTGTTCGTCCGCGTATGTGTGTATATTATTTGAAGTATGAATTAAAATTAGAAAAAAAATAAACGAATTATTCAAAATTATACAAATTTAAGACGAAAAATGTGTAAATACTGTTTCCTGTTTCATTTTTCGGTATAAATTTGTACAATTCTACATTAATTCTTCAATGAATGAAGAGATACATGACACATGAAATGTAACTTTTTTATGACATTTCATTTATTAGCATTAAAATAGAGAAATGAAATCAGTGACTTCATTCATATAATGTAGAGTGTTTTGTGAAATGTACGAGAAATAAAACATCCTGGTACAGCACAAACATTTCTATTTACTTTATTCATTTTTCACTTCACTGATGCACACTGATTTCACTTTAATATAACCCCAAAAAACATCTCAAAACATTTGCATAGCGGCGCGAAAATATTTAAAGAAATATTACCCCCACTTTTGCCTCTACAGTAGAGCCATCTAACAGGAGGTCGATAACTACAAAAGTATACGTGATCACACGCGCCCATGGGAGTCGACCCTGCCTGCTAGTGATAGTCAACATGCCAAGGTTGGGATCACTGTCTGAAAGTCTGAACGTCGGCGCTTCTTCCGTTTCCATCTTTTCCGTACGATCTGCTCCGCAAATAGGTACAACTTTTTTGTGATACTGATAAAATCCATGTACATCTTAAAAATAACGCTATATTTCACCAAGTGTACCTCGGCTGTCGAATCTCTGACTTCTGTGCTTTTGAACATTTTGTAAAGTTAGTGATTATAAGGGTAAAAACGAGAGATTCGAAGTACCGAACACGCGTGACAATCGGCCTGATAGTATTCTATGCGAAATCGGATTAAATAGATTTTTCTTCTGATTTTACTTCCAGGACGCCATGGGTCGTTATTCTCACGAGCCTGCAAATCCAGTGAAATCCTGTAAAGCCAGGGGTTCGAATTTGCGGGTGCATTTCAAGGTGAGCAGGTGGAAAAAGAAAAGTGAACCTCAAAATTCAACGTATACATGTGTGCTGTCAGCTTATAATATTTCATAGGCTATTTTGTGTTTATGTTACTTAATTTTTGCATACTTAAAGGCTTAGAGATTTTATCTATTCGGCTTTGTAATTCAAATTATTTATATTATTGGTAGTAGAACATAACATTTTCAAGTTTTCACATTTCTTCAAATTTTGAGGTATGAAGAGATTTAAACTCTTTCGGAGCAAAATAACCGATTTGGTTAATATCTTGTAAATTTGTTACAAATTTGAGACTTATGGATATATTGAGCAAATTTCAGAATCTCATAAACTAAAGAATATTTTGATCTGTTATTTGGGGTAAACTTTAGACTTGTCATGTACTTTAATATATACCAGTTGTCAAAGTCTATTACTTTGTTATGATATCTATTGTTTAATTTTTATAGACAATTATTTCTTTCACTCTCAAACTAAAATATGAACACTTGGGAATAAAAAAACCGTTTTTTTTTTTTCGTAGAACACTCATGAAACTGCACGTGCGATCAAGAACATGTCGTTGCGCAGGGCGCAACGATACCTGAAGAATGTAGTGGAACACAAGGAATGTGTTCCCTTCAGAAGGTTCAACGGTGGCGTCGGCAGATGTGCTCAGGCCAAACAATTTGGCACCACACAAGGTAAACTTTTTTTGATAGCAATTTGAATAACAGTTGATTCAGACAAGTTCTGACTCAATCATATTATACTAAGTTTACAAATGCGGCTTGCTAATCTTCTTTACAATATGCCTGTCGTTATTTATCATAAACTAGTTTTATTTTGTCATTTTTGAAGATATACTAGTGAAAAACGAATACTGCGTTGCAGGTTGTAATCTACTTAATACTACATTCACAGCTGTGTTTTTATTCGTACACTTTACAACCGGTTTTTAAAAAGCAGTATAACTTCATATATTAATTTAAAGTATATATGGCAATAATACATGTCACTTGAACTTCGTATGAATTGGAGAATTTTCAAACTATCTAATCAAAAATTTGCAACAGTCTGGACATTTGTGTAACTGGTTTCACTTCATGCATACTATAACCATTCTCTATCCTGTAATCTCAGGGAGTAGTAATATTGTAAGGATCACAGCCATTTTCTATTTTCGTCATAAGAAAATTTTTTGTTAGTAATTTCAAGAAGTTCCTTCTACTGCGATGACGCAGTAAATAATTAAAAAATTGTTTTCTAAAATTGCACTACACAATACAAAATTCTGTGGCTAATGGAAAATGAGAAGTCGAAAACAGCTTAGCACGGGACAGTTCCGTTCTGGATCCCTTGTGACTTGTGTAAAGTTGGACACGCTTGATCAATATCCTGAGGTTTCTCAGAATATTGGAAAAATTGTAAATGTTAATTTTTTTCGCATTCCACCAAATTTACCCAATTTTTAGAAATTTGTGTGGATTTTTAGTTTTGAGTTTATCTATGAGAAAATCTCGTTTTTAAGGACCGAGTTTCGCCAGAATACTTGGTCTTAACAATTTATTATTTTAATACTTTACGGCGAATTTTTAATTTTCGAATTCATACGAATTGATTTTTCTACAAATAAAAATAATATGATTTAGATTATAATATTTCCTGACGTTTTGGAAATTTTATGTTAATATTAATAAGAATTGTTTAGATTTCAATAATTGTTGGAAAGCCCTTTATATTTGAGTTAATCAACAAATTTATAAAAACTTGTTGGTAAATTAGTCTGCTATCAGCAGAATGTTTTGAAATTGAATTTAATTGACTGCATTTTTTAGAAAAGTAGACATATAATTTTTTCAAAAGTAGACCTGGCAAACCTGGAACAGTCATGGAATTTTGAAACCAGGTTTCTGTAGCAACCCTGGGACATCAAAAAACTAAACAGATTTAAAGCTCTGGAAATAATCATAAAATTTGAAGATATTCATATAATTCTGGGTCTGGTAGAAAACTCAAATTAAATATCCTTAAACATTTATATAAATTAAGCATATAAACTTATTTTGGCAAGCGAAACCTTAGGATATTGATCGATCCATTCCAAATTCTACAGAAGGTATAACGGATCCAAAATTGATCTTTTCCGTGCCAGGTTCAGGGTCCCTGAAATGCCTAAAGCGAGTTGGCCATTTGAGCAACTGTCTAGATTTCGGCATTTTTTGTATACAGCTTCGTCAGCCTTAATGCAAACACTTGCTAAGATAAAATAAACTTCTTTCTATCACTTTTTCAACAATTTACATTTTATTTAATAGGGAAATATGATTCTTATTAACATTACATTGGAAAGCACCTCCTACTTCTTATATAATACATACATACATTGATTAGCAGTTCGAACTCGAAAGTTCATTGCCTCACTACCCGATTCGGGTAGTGTTTCTAGGTGGATATTTACTACCAATGTGGGCCCACCACACCCACGACGGGCCAACAGCACGCAGGTATTCCTGAACGGTTACCCATCCAAGTACTAACCGCGCCCAACAATGTCTGTAAAGTCTAATTGTTGAGCGCGAAGCGCGAGTGTTACTTTGAGAATGTAATCGTCGAAACCGGAGGTGCTTCGAAAACCTTCTTAAAAGTCAAATGGAAAAACAATGTTCAAGTCCGATTTATGACTGTAGTTTTCATTAAGGCTTTGAATCATACTTTTCGATTCAAGTAAACATATTTATAGAAATGTCAACTATATGTAAATGCATAATTGACCGGTTGGATGCAATGACAGTGTTCTGACATTTTCAGAAGTCACTTGTTCCTCATTTTTCCTTCATGAAGTTATGTATAAAACAAATGAAAAAAGGGACTTCTAAAAATGCAAGGACACCGTTAGTGCAAAATGGACGAGCACGCACGGCTAAATAAATTTTTCTGCGGCAAAAAATTCGTAATTTCCGCCATCCCGAGTTGATATTCTTAGTCCCAAGTGATGACTTTCTCTCGTCTTTATCTTTTTCAAAGATATTGTTGCTGCCGGTTCTGACACTGATCATCCAATTAGGATTAAAGTGTTCATTGATACCAGAATCCTTATTGGATCAACAATGTCAGAAAATTCAGCAACAATATTTAAAAAAAAAATCAAGATTACCATTCACGGTGAGCCTCAATCAACTTCAACTTACACTTTTTACTCAACGCCAGTTTTTTGGAAATTTTAATTCTCTGATGCTGCCCGAATATTTTAAGTAAAAAATGAAAAAAAATTGATCGAGCACTTTTTTTGAAAATTCAAATTTTGATTTTGTAATTCAAAAATTTAATTACGTGTACAGTGTAATACTGGGTCTTATATAGAGGGTTTTGTAGTGAAAATAGAGGTTTTCTGTCCCTAACGTTATTGAACATTCATTCTCTACAACAACTCTGCAGGATTCAGTTATCTAATATTGCCCAGATATTTTGAGCCAAGAAGGGAACAAATCGATCGAGCCTTTTTTTTTTTAATTCAATTTTTTGTTTTTCGAGACGTTTTTTTGTGATAAAATTGTTTAATAATATGTACGCATTTGTTCATACAATATTTATTTAAAAAGTTCTCATAAAGTTTTGTGTCAATCTAAAACTATAGAGGTTTTTGTAGCGCAAATAGGGCTGCAAAAACCTCTATAGAAGACCCAGTTTTTGTTCGACACAGTAGTTTATAGGAACTTTTTTACTACATATTTTATGTATAAAATCGTTCATAAAATGAAAAAATTTTATCGCAAAGAAACATCTCGAAAAATTAAATTTTGAGTTTTCAAAAAAGGGCTGAATCGATTTTTTTCATTTATCACTTAAAATATTCAGGCAACATCAAAGAATTAAATCCTGCAAAAAATTTGCTATACGTAAGTTAAGTTTAGGTTAAAGTTGGTTGAGGCTCACCGTGCATTCTCATCTCTGTACTGTCTCACATACCACTTCAATAGTAGTGAAAGCAGTAGAGAACTCAGATTATTATTATTATTAGCAATCAAACCTTTTTATATGAACTTGAAGCGGATAGTCGAGGGTCTGGGTATCCGGTTCATGACTGTTAATACCCGGGTACTCCAAAATATTTTTAAAAATACCCGGGTAATCGGATATTACCCGGGTTCGCTTTTGGGTAATCATGAAATCAGTAGTGTAACTGAATGAATAATTGAATTCTATGGTTAGTAAAATGAACAAATTCATTAACCTAAACATCAAGAAACAAAACATTCCTATAACCAAAGAAAAATATCAAAAGTAAGTTAGTTGGGTCTTGCAATATGCAGTACTACAATGCGGAATATATATATATATATATATATATAGTTAAAAGTTTGTCATAAGGACAGCCGCAGGATTTCGCCGGGAGCGGGTGCTAATCTGCAGTGATGCCTATGTTGGCGCCTTTTGCTACTGCGCTTGCGTTCGGGCCGCGCACTGGTTGGGTGCTTCTGATTTTAGACAAGAACAAAATGTATAGCACATATTTTTTAAATAACAGTTTATTTTCTTTAACTTCCAAAGAATAACTTATATTTCACGAAACATTTAATTTCAAAAGTATGAAATCAGAAGTTGTACAATTTATATACATTCTTGTGCATTTTTCAATAATTGTTTATTTAAATTACAAGAATTGTTTTTAATTATAATTTTGAATTGCGCGCCAACTGCGGTCAAACAGTGCACGGCTCGAACGCAAGCGCAGTAGCAAAAGCATAATTGCTAATCTGAAAAATAGCACCCGCTCCCAGCGATATCGCGCTCAAATTTCAGGTGTAACACGTCTCACAACCGTGAGATAGGTGGTTACAGTTTGCGACGAATTCAATACGATGCTCCGGCAGAAGTCTCGTGCACCCTGAGGACACGGAGTGACTCAAGGACGACCGCCTTCTGCATTTTTCACGCAAGTGTCTCAGCATGTTGTTGATGCGCAGGGATACTTTTCAGGCACCTTGGCACCTCCAAGAGCGCCGATGATCGAGACAATTAGCTTAACAGAATATTCCGGGTATAATCGTCGCAACTCCCTTATAAGGTCTTTATACCTCTCCCTCTCTTCCTTGGCAACGGCGTTTTTTTCAGCTGGTGCCGAAAATTCGATAACGAACATTGTTCGTTTCTCCAAGTCAAGGAGAACTATGTTAGGCCTCGAGTGCGCAACAGAAACTATTGTCGAGAGTATGAAGTTCCAGTATATAAGGCACTTCTCATTTTCGACGATTGACTCTATTTCCCTAGGAGCGTTTAGCGGAGCGGTATTTGGGCTAGTGCCGTGAGAGTGACAGAGATGGTAATAAAGCACTCTCAGTGCCGCATTGTGCCTTTGGATGTAGGTAGTTCCCTCATGAGTTGAGCAACTAATTAGTATGTGTCCTAGATGCTCGGGGTGTGTATGACACGCTCTGCAGATATCATCGGGAATGTCTTGGCTCAAAATGTGGCGACGGTATGCTAGAGTGGAATTGACACCGTCTTGACATGCCTAAATGAAACCCTCTCCGTGTCCGACTTCAATCCGGGTGATTTAAGGAAAGCAAACGTTAGCTCATACAACATCGACTGATCTTCCACATTTCTGTGGAAGATGCCGTGCGTCCTCTCGTCGAGGATCTGTTCCCGGAAGTTTTTCTCCTGTGCTTTCTTAATCGGGCCTTCAGGAGTGTGTACTCAAGATGGATAAGATTCGATGCATTTTGCTCACCCCTGATATTGAAGTCAAGGCCGAATGTTTCAGCAGCCTCTTCCATTGCTTTGTACAGAAACGCACCTTTGCCCACTTCTTCATGTTTCCTGACCATTTTATGAAGAGGGTCTTGTCCATTTGCGATTATATGTGCTGTACCCAGAATAGTCCTGTTGTAAAGACATTCAAGATTCAGTATTCCGCGACCACCTTGAAGGCGTGAGATGTAAAGTCGCGGAACAGAAGACCATATCCGTCGGACGAGACGGTATCTGCATCGGAGAGTATCCTTTCTAGATTGTCACGTCCTGAATGCGGATCTGTGGCACGCCCAGGTATGTATAGGTCTCTCTAGCGCCAAGGTGCCGTATAGCGCTTATGTCGACGAGCTCAGGGTCTTCGGGGATGCCATTTAGTTTTCCTCGCTTTAAATAAACCTTGGTGCATTTTTCTAACCCAAACTCCATTCCAATCTCCCGAGTGTATTTCTCGACAATCCCTAGAGCTAGATCTAGTTGCTCCTTATTTTTAGCATAGATCTTAAGATCATCCATGTAAAATACATGAGTGACCTTATTCGATTTCCAGGTTTGCCGCAGAGGTACCCTTCGGAATGGCGAAGTGCGAGAGATAGTGGCAATAATGTGAGGCAAAAGAGGAGAGGGCTCATGGTGTCGCCCTGAAACACACGTCTCTGAATGGTGACACGGTTGGTGATCACACCATGTTTTCCAGATGAGATATTAAATCTGGTTTTCCAAAACGGCATTGATCTCTCTATGCACCTCACGATGTGTGGATGAACCTTTAAGCTTTCCAACAGACAGGTGATAAGTTTATGGGAGGTTAAATCGAAAGCTTTCCGGTAATCAATCCAGGCTATCGATAGTTAACGCTGATAGGATGCTGCGTCTTTACAGACACATCTATCGATGAGCAGGTTCTCCCGACATCCTGCTACGCCTTTCTTTGAGCCGCGTTGTTCGTACATCTCTTGCCACACAGGTCCGATTGTCCGAACAATCCTATCATTTAGGATAGCTGTGAAGATCTTATACAGTGTGTTATTGGCTTGTAATTCTTAGGGTCAGCTAAGTTGCCCGTCTTCGGCAGGAGCACTGTGCGCCCTTTCACCAACCACTCCGGAATAGGTTCTTCCGACTTCAGATATGAGGTGAAAATGCGGGCCAGATGCTGGTGGTTTAAAGGAATATACATTATAGAGAACCCATCTCGCGGTTGTGAGACGTGGCCATAAGTGTGATTTACAGCGGTTCTACTGGGAGCTGGTGTCATTTTTGAAATGGCAGTTGCTCTCAGTGGGACCCTGCGGTGGTTGTTTAACCCTTTTTTTAAATTAAAGGTTTTGTAAATATAGATTAATAGACATTATAGACAACCCATATCACGGTTGTGAGACGTGGCCATAAGTGTGATTTACAGCGGTTCAACTGGGAGCTGGTGTCGTTTTTTAAATGGCAGTTGCTCTCAGTGGCACCCTGCGGTGGTTGTTTAACCCTTTTTTAAATTAAGGTTTTGTAAATAGAGATTAATAGACATTATGAACTTAGAAATTAAATTGACTTCGGCAATAAAGTAAGTCTGTGTCTAGGGTAACCAAAATTCGATACATCTATTTGAACAAATTCGGCATATAACAAATGCACTATTTGTATCATCTTCCCCGTGATGTGGCACAATGATAAATCAAATCTATTTGGATTAACTTCTATTGTAGGGGAGGCCGGGGCGAGATGAGCATAGTTATCATTTTCAGTGAAATAGTTGAAACCTATAGTAGTTTTTAAAAATGTAAATGGTTCTATACATTATATGAACCTTCATGTATCAATTTCATAAAAGATGAAGTGTTTCAAAAATAGTAATTGCGATGAAAATATGAAAATGATCATTTGTGCACATGTCTCATCTCACCCCATGCTCTGGGGCGAGATGAGGCACCTCAGCGAATTATTAGTTTTTGTTAATAGAAGATAATTTTTCGTGTTTTTCGTACACATAGAAGATTATTTGAAGTATTCTGAGGATGGAAATGAGTATCACGACAAAATAATATGATTATTCGTATAAATGCATTTAATGGTTAATTAATTCAAATTTTTCCGTTATATAATAACTTTTTTAGTTTCAAGTTGAATTAACATTTATTTGAAATTTTTCATTTATAACCTATTTCTGAACTTTTTTAAAAATAATTTTTAAACTGTTTATAGAATATACTGAAAAAACAACGCAAAAAATAAAATTTATAAACAAACCCAATTGCAGGTGCTCTGACACTAGAATTTCTTTATACAACAGATTTTACAATAACTGTCACAGACTCTTCTAACCAAAATGTCAGTTCTTCTTTTGTAAGTTTTCACTATTGCAACTCTCTTTTGAATCTTTATATATTTTCGAAAATTCCACTCAAAACGAATCACATCTTGCGAACAAAATATTTTCTGCCAGCTCCATAAAGAGGTTATGACAAGAGCGTCTCATCTCACCCCATGGACCCGGCTCATTCCGCCCCAATTAATTATTAATTAATTGTGTATAAATGCGTTAGTACATTGAAGTTCGGTAAATAAACTTCACGACAAACTTTAGTTTAAAAATATTGTCTGTTATTTGCAATCATTTCTTTTCGTTCTATGATATCATAGAATAACAGGATTCAGGTTTTGAAATTTTAATCATTTTTATTTTTACTTTATCTACTCTATTTAATTTTTTTCTTTTTCTGAGAAATTAGAAAATCATTATTACTCTTATTTCTGAAAAGAACAGCAACAAAAATCACATATTTTGAGAGAAAATGCAGTGTCTCATTTGACCCCGTATGCTCATCTCGTCCCGGTCTCCCCTATTCAGATTATTTAATTTTGCAATCTCAATCACTACATTTACTAAAACAATTTTCTAAAAAAAAATTAAATTAGGCGTGTTTAAAATTTGAAAACTATTTAGGAAAAATAAATTTCTATTTAATTTGACATGTCACTCAGAATTCTGCTCGAAAATTGTACGGGTACTCTAGTATTAGCCGATTGCTCGGGTACGTGGGTACCCGAATTTTTTGTTATTACCGGGATACCCAGTTATTCCCAGACACGTCGGGTACCCGCTCGGGCTCCCGGGTATTGGCAAAATTTCCCGCCACAAATTTTCAAACTTCCCTTGTCACAAGGTGATGACTGCGAGAAAGTTACGGTACATAACAATGCAAAATGGACGATTTGCAAATAGATTTCAATTTGTATGTCCGTCGAACTTTATTCAAGGTTCCTAGATCATTTTTGGCCATTTAAAGGCCTTATGGCACATATGGTGGCCCTTTTTGTAATAAAGTAGTCAGTTCTTAGCTTCATGTGTCCCTCCCTACAGATTCACATGCTAGAGATGATAGATACTGACTGAAAGAACTATGCCTATGTCTTTCCGTCGGCTTATTAACAACTCTGAAGCCTCTATAATTATAACGAATTTGATGGGATAGGTATTATCATAATTGATTATAATCATTAAAAATAAGTAGTTTCTAAATTGATTCAATCTTCATAAGTTGTCTCAGAACACGTAAAAAACTATGTGTGGAATCTGAAATAACAACTCCGAAACCTCCCAAAAAAAGAGGACCAAAGAAAAAAATATCTTTTAAATTTTCCTATACAATTTATAGGGTTGATGGAGCAAAACCCTTCCCCAAAGTTGGCATTATTAAAAATAAATCAGTGTATTACCGTAAGGTGGGGATAACCAGGACACGTTGGGGAAACTGGGTCAATCGTAGTCTTATATTTTATAATTAGATTTCTTTTTTCGGGATAAAGATTCGAAGGATTTTCTATACTTTCTCTATCATGAGCATTGATGTTTTACGTTTTGAGATATCGAAATATGTTAAAAAATTAATTTGAAAATTTAGGTAACTACAAACCTCCCTCTATGTGAAAGAAAATAGAAACAAAAGGTTATAACGTTGAGAATATGTAGAGCATAATCAGGTTGTTCTAAATATAGTATCTTGCAGCACATTTACACAAGAGAAACTAGTTTTTTTCGGATCACGGGTCACCATTGTTTCTATTTAGAGCCTTTTTTTCGATTTTGCAGTGAATTTGGAATAAATGTCTAAGCCTTGAAAACTTCAACCACAATCAAAATATTAAAGTAGAATAGCGTAGTTTAAAATAAGTGTCTTTTTACAACAAAATATTTTGTATATCGTTTTGGTCATTCTAAAAATTGCCTTAGGGTGCAAAGGGTGCACTCGTAAACTTCATACTTTGGTCTAATTTGTGCAGATTGCAAAAAGGCTCTCAATTTTTTTAGCAGTATACATAGCCAAATGTATATTGTACCATTTCAAATTGTAGAGATTTTCTTAAAATAAATTTTTTGCTTTCAGGTCGTTGGCCAAAAAAATCAGCTGAATTTTTGCTCCAGTTGTTGAAGAACGCGGAGAGTAATGCTGATTTGAGGGGATTAGAAGTTGATCGTTTAGTTATCGAACACATCCAAGTCAACCACGCCCCTTGTCTTCGCCGAAGAACCTACAGAGCCCATGGGCGAATCAATCGTAAGTATTTACTTTTAGTAATTCTTTTATTTTTAAAGTAAGCCTCGAAAAGTTTGCATTTTTTACTTAGCTTTATAAATTCCAAGTTGACTTTAGGTCTCACAATAAATTTTCACTCTATTATTTCTCAGCCTATATGAGCAGTCCAGCGCACATAGAAGTAATCTTGACTGAAAAGGAAGATGTAGTTGCAAAGGCAACTGAAGAAGAGCCTTCAAAAAAGAAACTGAGCAAGAAGAAGTTGGCCAGACAAAAGGAAAAAATGATGCGAGAATAAATTTGAGTCATTTTTAAGGTCAACTGTATTCTTTTAAAGTAAACTCTTTCTTCTCCATAGTTCTTAATTCGTCTTTTTATTTCCTAAGCTAAGTTGCCCGAGTGACATTAAACTTGAGTTCTATTCAGAGACTGATGATTGCGAGGGACACTGTTTCAAAAAGCAAATAGAGAGCTCCTAAAAGTATCTTTGAGCTAAAGGGCTTGGCTTACAAAGACATGAAAAATTAAAATAGGATGATAATGTAATAAATTTCTAATCCTCCGAAATTTAAGAATGATCGAATTTTAAAGCCTCAACATTTTCATGGCGAACTCGCATTATCTTAATTGACATCGGTGATGTATAAAATCCGTCTTGTTTCAAATTATGTATTGAAGATCAAATTTGATGAAAATAATTCAAGTGTGTAAATTAAAAATGTTATGGGTTTTGCTTTACCAAAAGATAGTTCCAGTATTGACGTTCTAACAGAAAGCGCGCTGTGATTTGCAAAAGCTAATACACATCCTGCCATTCTGTGCTGGACTCTGATATGAACGGCACAGAATTGTACGCTTTTTTCATGTCAACGCTCAGATCCGCATACAGTCTCCGAACCCGGCACAATGTATGCCCACTGAGGCGCGATGTAAACAACTTCTGATACGCCACTGACTGTCCGAGCGTATAGGCCGTCCAGAACGCTCGGGGGGGGGGGGGGGGCCCCAAAAATCGGTCGACACAGAATGGCGAGATGAGTGTGAAGTATTTTTGAATCGATTAAACCAAAGAAAATTAATATCTTTGTGGACAAGATAAAGTCTATTGGCTCTATATTTGGTAGAGTAAATAATACCATTTAAAAGGAAGGAGGAACGTCCGAATCCGAAATTCGTTGAAGTCCCGTGATGTGATTGCGAGATAAACCTTTATGGAAAACCTGTTACTCCTGCCATCGCCTTTTACAGAAAATTTTATTCCTATGCCTGCAACGGTCGATTTCTTCCCACGCAATTGAACCAACTGAAAGAACGTTAACTGACGTTCGTTGAGTAGAATACAGTGAATCATCCAGGTTGAATTTTTTTGTTTACAGTTTGAAATTTGAATAACCGCTGGACAAAGAAAAAAGCACTAGAAGTCCGTTAATATTACTACAGGGATGCCAGTCCGTCCCCTTTTTTCCCTAATCCCCTTTTTTCCCCCTTAAATTTGAAAAATCCCCTTAAATCCCTAAAATCGAGAATTTTGACCCAATTTCTCCCTTTTTTCACAATGTTTAGATTCATTTTTGTAAGAATGATCACATAGTTTCAAGACATTCAAAAACACGCGCAACAATTAATATACGCGGGCGCAATAAAATTCGCATACCTCTTATTGGATGTGATATATTCGCGCGCGTGAACTTTTTAGAACTGTGATTGGTTATTTTAGTAAGGAGTAATTATGATTGATTGCCAACGTGTGTCTGTGGGAATATTGCGGAACAAATATATAAGAACAAAGAAGAAGTCTCGCGAAAAATATTAGAGGTTAAATTGCAATGTAAGAACGAGTATTAGATCACTAATTTTTTACGTAAAATTTCCAACTTTGGGTAGGAAAAATTATTTTCCTAAAAAAGTTGGACATTTTCCCAATAATTTGGAAAATTTTCCTTTTGGAATGGAAATATTTCGATCGGTTTGGGAAATTTTATATAAATGTTTGGGAATGAAAAATTCCTACAATAATTGGGAAATTTTCCCAATTTATACTCAGAAAAATTCTCACTTCCATAGGAAATATTCTATTTGCCCTTGGAAAATTTGCACATAAGTTCAGGAATAAGAAAATCCCATACTATTTAGAAAATTTGTCAATTTCAGGAGTAATTCTACAAAACGTTTTCTAGGAAAAATTTCTAGTACTACGTAAGAAAATTTTTTTTCCATATAAATAAGCAATTTTTCTCAAATTCGATTTTTTTCAGATAATATTCCTTGTTTACTTGCATTGACGTACATTTTTCACAGGAAAAAATGTAATTATTAAATTGCATATAATTATCAATACATTTGAAAATTTGTAATTACGATTCGTAAAAATATTACGTTATACAACATTTTTGAGTAAGGCAGAAATATTACGTACAGTTTTAATTTTTGCGTCAAAAAATTAAGGTAATAATTGTTTAAAACTTTTCTCCAAAAAACCTTTCAGATATTTCTTTATAAAACGACATTTAGTGTCACATTAATTTGAAGTAAAATGATTTTTTACAATTACACACGCTTCGAAAGAGCAAATCACAGATTCTATATAATGAAAAAGCATTTATTATTACAGAAATTTAAGTTAAGTACATTTTTTTTTTTTTTAAATTGTTCGCTCCGAAAGAGTAAATTATAGATTCTTTATTATAAAAAAGCTTTTATCATTACACTAATTAGAAGTGAAATATAATAGTGATATATAAAATATAAAAGTGATAATTTTTGATAATTAAACGTTCCTAAAGAGCGTCTTACAGTTTATTTATAATAAACAACATTCAGTATTACATTAATTGAAAACAAATATTATTTCACATTTTTCGTGGAATCAACAAAAATTTTGTTTCTGTAAAATCTGCAGCAAAATTTTTATCCAAAACATTTGGTTAAATTAGGCTAATATTTGCTTTATTCAACAAAATTAGGTTTTAAAAGACTATAGCCGTCTTTTTGGGCCTCCATCTGTATTCATGTAGCAATATACCTACAGTGAAACTTCTATAATTAGAACCGCCTACAATTCGAATTTCCGATAATTCGAAGCTTCTTGTTGGCTCCTGCCAAAACTCCTATTCTTTCAATGTTAAAAATATTCTATAATTCGAAGTTTTCGTTAATTCGAATAAAATTTGACATCCCGCGGGAGTTTATAGTTTCTATAATTCGAAGTACAAGAGCTTTCATTTGCGAAACTCAAAGAAGATCTATACCAATTGTCATACAAAATATAGTATTTTTTAATGTATTTTCACTATATGTATTACACTTTAAAAAAATCCCCTTTTTCCCCAAAAAATCCCCTTTTTTCCCTAAATTTGAACGACTGAACCGCTGGCATCCCTGTTACTATGCAATTGTATCTAGGTTCAATATTTTTAATTCCCCTCTATTGTATTCAGTTGACAGTACTGACTTTAGTAAACATAAATTAAAA
>CAKNYM010053311.1:4915-71176 GCA_932195095.1 Andricus curvator | reverse complement strand
TAAAAAATTCAGAAATATTTCATAAATATTAATCTTAATTAAAATTTAATTAAATTGAAGGACAGGCAGGATGAATCTTTTTTTATAGACAATTTCTGTTTCCAGAATTAACAAATTCGTTTTGACTGGAAAAGAACATTTTCACGTAATTCTTGTGCACGAAATTTGTGCTTTAATGTATATTATATACATTTTATTTAGAACATGAATTTTTCGAATGCAATGAACTTTGTACGTGTACCCCTCGATAAAGTGTCAAATTTATAATTAAGCCAAATTCAGAATGTGTAAATTCATTATGAAGTACAGTATGCCATTTTCGTCAGTTATGTCAATTCAAAAATTTGAATATGGAAAATTTTGGTTAAATGTTAAAATTATGTACAGAAATTTTATTTATAATACATATAAAATGTGCAAAGCATTAGTAAGCGGGTATCTTCATTAAACCATGATTTCAAAACTATAAAAAAAATGCTGCATTGCTCAATAAAATTAAATTTTCTAGAACTTTATGGAATTAATTTTTTGTGCAAGAATTCTACTTTTCAAACATCCGGCAATAAGAGACTGTTGGACCTCTTTGCCACATCTCTTCCCTGACTTCATTTGGTGTGCTGATATAAGAATGGCCCCTCTTTTAGAGTTCTGAGTCGGTTATATTACTTCGAGAACGGTAACGAGAACGAGAATATTACCGAGAAATAAATTCTCTGGGAATTTATGAGAATTTAAGAATTTTTTCTATTAAATCAAAATATTTAATTTATTCGTTAACCTAGAACGATTTTTTAATGTTAAAAAGCTTAAAAACATATTTTAAATATAAACTAAGCATCCAGTCAAGTTTTCATTGAGTTCGTACTTCGTCCCATGCCAGTCGTACGCATTTATCTGAGGTTAGGTGCCGGTGCTGCGGTGCATCGTGCTCGTACGTGCACGGAGAAAAATGGATGTTTAAATGTAGATGTTCAAAGGGTAAGATTGTTCCGCCTAACATGCAGATATTCATGCCAAACATCTACTATCTTTTTGAGATGTTAGGCGTAAAAATATTTTTATGTTAAACTGTAACATATTCAGATGTTAAAATCATCTGAACGCATGCGCATTGCGCATTCGAATTTCACGACTATATTTGACGGCTATATAATTTCGATATTACAATCATGAAATATTACAATTTTTGCACATTTTAAAAGAATCAAAATTAGCTATCCTTAATTAAAATTGTATAACGGCTTTTGTCTGTCTACACGACGGAACAATGTTCTTAAGTTTGAGGTTATATTGACTCGAACACCTTTGAACATTTGACACGTGATTTGACAAAATGTTTGTGAATTTATAATAACATATGAGTTTATGTAACCTCAAATAGATAGAATTTTAAATGCAGATTACATATTATTCGTTCTCAGCTTACTTACCCCGTTTTTATTTTTTATTTTGAATGCAAAATATTAAACATAACCTCAGCTAGACTGAATGTATTATCTGATCGGCATTTTATACCCTGTATCTGTTTTTCGTTCATGTACGAAAATTCAAGTTTAGTTTTAAATTCACAAATAAGT
This sequence comes from Andricus curvator, assembly GCA_932195095.1. Classification (NCBI taxonomy): domain Eukaryota; kingdom Metazoa; phylum Arthropoda; class Insecta; order Hymenoptera; family Cynipidae; genus Andricus; species Andricus curvator. The sequence continues at coordinate 69,599 of CAKNYM010053311.1, read as the reverse complement.
TATCAATTAATTCCTCAAATGCTCAGAAATAAGTAAATTCCTCAAATATTTACAGCCGTTAGTTGACATAAACATACATGTAATATTTCGGATATTTCAGGTTGAACATTTTGGATGTTTCAGAGTAACATCTCACTTTTGAATATCTACAGATCCTAACTTTGAACATCTAGATTGCTGTCCTATAGTTAAACATAAAATATGTTAACCCTGAAGATCTAGATGTTACGTTTAAACATCCATTTTTCTCCGTGTGCATAGTGCTATGATTTTGGTGAATGACCATCAAGTCAATATCTGTCTAATATGAACAAAATAAAACAACTTTTTCATAGAAATAAATTGTCAACTTTATAAAAAATGCGCACAGAATGTGCAACATTTGTTCAGAAATTTAGAAATAAAATAAATTTTTGAGCGTACGCGTACAGCTGCGATTATAATAATAACAAGAATTTGACGACTTTAATTAAAAAACTACTGTTTTGCATATATTATATTCCTATAAATATGCCTAAGCTAGTAAATAACTTATATTTAACTATTTAGATAACGTAAACAATAAAAATATTGTTAAAAATAATAAATTCTTAAATTCTCATAAATTCTGTCATATTCTCAGTTATATAACCCGAACATAAATTCTCGAGAATTTAAGAACTCTACCCTCTTTGGAGTCCCCGTCTGGCTAATCTCAACCTCTTCCTAGCAGCTCCCGACAATCTAGCTCGTGGTTTTCCGTTTGGTTTGACCCCCCGACATTAGTATCGCCAGGGTTGCTCTCGAATGGTTCCTCAATTATAGATTCCGAAGTATGATCTAAGGCTCCTTCGGTCAATGTTCATAAGTAGAAATTCTGATGAGAAAACTAACAAAGCAGTAAAAAAGCATATTATTCATTAACCTTTCGGCAGTCGCGCTGTTGTAAAAAGTACAACAGTACCGATTTTTTTGGTACAAGTCGCAACTCGAATGCACGGGAGACGTGAGACCGCCATGTATGCCTTCCCCCACTCTTCCCTCACCACTTCACTCCTCAAAAATACTAACATCGATTTTTGGTCTCCAACCCTTAACGTTCAAAATCAACCCCCTTGACACGACGCATATATGACTTTGTCAAAAAACAATCTTTTTTAGAATTTCACAGTGTGAATAGAGTCTCTGATTTTTGAGCTCCTCAAAAATGCCAACACCCAATTTTGGGCTCCTACCCTTAACGTTAAAAAGCAACCCCTTGGTACCAGGCAGATGTGACTTTGTCAAAGAATTATCTTTTTTAGAAATTTACTTTGTAAATGAAGTTTCTGATGTCTGAGACTCAGAATTTTACATGGTGAATAGAGTCTCTGATTTTTGGGCTCCTTGAAAATTCAAACTCGAATTCATCGATAGGCGTTTGATTTTTTAGATCTAGGTGTGGTTTTTGCAAACAAAAAATCAAGCATTCGTGAGCCCAAGAAAAGCCCAACACTACTTTCTATTTTGTTTTTTCCATTTTTGAGTTTTTACTCAGGGGTTGTTTTTTTGTACGTAGGGTGGTTTTTGATAATTTTGTTTGGTGCATTTGAGAGCCCAATATAAGCCAAAAATTACGATGAACTCTATTTTGTTCAGATTTTATTTTTGACAGGAGGGTGGTTTTTTTGCACATAGGGGGTGGTTTTTTGAATTTTTTTTCCGTGCATTTGAGAGCCCAAAATAAGCCCAAAATTGTGGTCTACTTTGTTTCTTCCTAGTTTGAGTTTTTATTTATGGGGTAGTTTTATTTCCGGTAGGGGTAGTTTTTGGGAATTGTTTGTTAGCGCGTTCAAGAGCCCAAAGAAATCCCAAAATTCTGTCGTCTGTGATTTTTAATTTTTTCAAATATTGATATAGGGGAGGTGCTGGCTTGAGTCAAGCCAGCACCTCCACACCAAATTTGAATTTTCAAAAAAAGTAGTGGAGCCCAAAAATCGGCAATACAGCCGAAAAAACACCCAAAAAAGCCCAAAATTCTGATACAGAAAAATTTGGGAATTTCGATTGCGGAGGTGCTAGCTTGATGGACCTCAATAACACAAAACATGGGTGTTGTAAAAAGTACAACGCGCGACTACTCGTGTGAACAGAATGGGCGCGACTACCGAAAGGTTAAGAGGCAAAAAATGTATAATGTTTTTATAAATTAATTTGTTCTGGCTCACTCTTCTTTAATTAATGTTTTTATTGTTGATTTATCGTAATTTTTTCAATACTAAATTTGATTTGGCCATCCCTAAAATTCATAATTTATTTAATGAAAAAATGTCCTGTGATTGATACAAAATGTTTTTAAATATTAGACGTCACCGAAAGTCAATATAACTAAGAATTTGCATTTTACCCCGAGAGGGAAATGGCTTAATGCAATAATAATTAAATCAACGCTATCTCTGTTAGTTATTTCACTTTGGTTACGCAGAGATTGTATTCCGTACAATTTTACCTCTTTCTTGTGTTTTAAAAAAATACACCCTTATACGTTTGTACCATTTAACGAAAAAATATATTTGATAGTTTTTCACATATTTTGATCCTGCTAATTTAATATTTCATATAAAATATAATATCTTCTCGCCAGAGCACTGGCGGATTTCCCATATAGGCTGCAGACTAGGGCGGCAAAATTTGGTAACTACATGTCTAAAGGTTCATGCATGCTCGAACGCGAACGCGACGCACTTTGGAACGCATTTTTGAGTTATACTGACATGAGTGGAGGCGCACCAGCAAAACTCGTCGCGGTCCACTGTGGCAACCGCACAGTGCTTCGGGAATAGATTTTCGCGGAAGGATGAAGCTGCAAGTCGCAATTCTCAACCAATTCACCTTTTTTTTTTTAATTACTCAGTATGAAATTCCTAACAAACGTGAGTTTTCTAATTTTTTATTTTGTTTATTTGAAAAATATTATATAAATAAAGATATCAGAAAAAAATGGCAAAATCGAAGTATTCTATTTTTAATGGATTAAAAACAATGCAAGTGGATTATACTTAGTAATTAAAAAAAAAAGTGAATAGGTTGAGAATTGCGAGATGCAGCTTAATCCTTCCGCGAAAATCTATTCCTGAACCACTGTGAACCGCCGCGATGGAATGACACGGAAGGTGGTGGGCGTTTATTAACTATTGACAATATAAATAATTCAATACTATTTAATTCTGCTTTATTATTTCATGAAGATTGTAATGAACAAATATTCATGTTTAACATTTCTAAGTGTAAATAAATGCTTTTTTCGAGACAAATTTCTGAAAATTGTCATATTAGAGAGCTAATGCATACCTAACAAACAATTGATAATTGTATTACAAATAATTTTTGGATTTTCCAAAACCACCGAATTGTTGAAGTGAAATGGAATATTATTTGAATCGAAGTTGATTTTCTTTCAAGGAATTTGCAAATGTGTATTTATTTTCATTAGGAATATCTGGATTGTTTTTTTTTAATTTTATTTTTCAAAGGAACTGATCAGGAAATGTTGGTAGCCTCAGGAATTTGATGTAATTCTTGATCGCAAATATTTGTTTATACTTAATAATTATTAAATTTCAAAATTGTTTTTTCATTCTTTTTATTCTTCTTCGGAAATTAAGCATTTTTAATTTCTGAATTCTCATTATGTATATTAAGTTTATTATTATCAGTTTTATCTACAATTTGACGATGTCTGTTTTCATCAAGTCTACACGTTTTGAGACACTCTGAGTAAAAATGAAGATTAAGAAGGTGTATGTCTGTAGTATCGTGCAGGCTTTTTAAAGGCCTAAAAAAGGACGAGATCTTTATCCAGCCATTTTTGGCAAAAGGTTCTGATATCATCCATCGAAAATGCTTTTTAAAACATTTAAAATTCAATTTTCCTGCCGAGCTATGCAAGATGAGAACAAAAATGTTAAAAAGCAAAATTGTCCACCAAAAATTGTTTCAATTCCATTATAAAAACAGTTAGTGCACGAACACAAACAGCTGATGCAGGTAATTTTTTAGCAAACTTTTTTTTTAATAGCAAAGTATCCATTAAATTTGATGAATTTATTTCAATAACTTTCTAAGATTATAAATTTCTAAAATGTGGTGAAAAAATTACTAAACGCTGACAATCCATATGAAACTATTTTCATCCAGTTATTTCTTTATAAGAAATTTAATACATTTTTAAGCTTTTGTGCTTTACTGAAAGACATTTCTGGACAGTTGATTTAGCAATTATAGGAATTTTGGAATAAATCTGAATATTTTATATAAAATGGCATTTTTAAAGAGAAAAAAAAATTGGTTTTTGAATAAAGAAATACTAATTAATTTTTTTCAAACACCAAACGTAATAGCCCTATGCGGACTTTATTTATCTACCATTGAAAAAAAGAAAAGCTGAAATCGGATCTTAATTGTCATGTGAAAATAAATTTTCTCATAGGCAGTGTCTTTGCCCCGGTGTGGAGGCGTACCGTGAAAACTGTAAAAAGCGTCAGGTTAGACTTTTTGTCAGCGTGTCGGCGATGCGCTTGTCCAGTGTGAACCAAACCATTGCTCAACACAGTTTCTATTCTCACGCAACGCGAACGCCCGCTCGCATTCAGTTTTGCGTTCGAGCATGCATGGGCCTTTAGGGGCAAATTTCTGTAAGCCTACTATAGGTTTCAAAAATGTTGACCTCTCTAAAAAAGTTTGAATAAGTCAGTGAAAAAAAATCGCTAAAGAACGTAACAAACTTCACTGTAAAGATAATTTTATTGTGAACAAATTCTCTATTCATGACACCGTCATATATTAATTATAAATAAAGTTGCAGTTGGGCGAAGGTACAAAAACACTGACAACAGCGTCAATTTCACGACAGTGAACTTTGACTTGTTATATTTGGTTAAAAAATCAATAGAAATGAGGCGAAAAAAATCAGGCGAATTCCTTTGCATGTTCTGTAAATGTATGCGTCATAAAAATTAAAAAATTTTAATAATTGTAGATTACAGAGTTAATTAAAGAGGAGGACCTTATCTCAGCTCGCAATTTTGTCAGAAAGCACAGCTAAAGCTTGATTTAAGTAAAAAAATTCAAATAATACAATGACATATGAAATGAAGTTTCAAAATTATTAAATAATTTGTTATTAGCAATTTTTTTCTAGGATTTTTTTTTCTACGCGCATAAAAGGAGTCATCAGTATCAATGTCAGTCGAGGGTCACTATTCGGCACTTTCCACCAGCTACCTATTATTTCCACCAGCGCTATATTTTTACATTCTCATTCTAATGAGAAGGTAATAGTTTTATGTAAAATTTGACTTTGTCGGTTTTCATCAAATCTCCACGTTTTGAGACCTCCTGAGTCAGAAATACGATTTTTACGAAGGTGTCTGTCTGTATGTCTGTCTGTCCGTCTGTATCGTGTAGGCACGATGACTTTCGAAAGATTGATCAGATTGGATTGTGCTTTGGCACACTTTTTTATGGCCTACAAAGAAAGAACGAGTTCGTTAACCAGCTATTTTGGATGAAAATTCAAAAAGTGAGCACATTTTGAAAATTTTCTAGACCACTTTTTTTGAAGATTTGAAAATTCTATGTACGGTTGTTAGTAGCACGCAAAATGACGAACAAAATATCCTTATGACTTTTCGTGATAAAAAAAAATTACTGGAGTTATAGCATTTTCAAAATTCAAAAAAACAAACGAAAATGAACATTTTAAGCCGAAAAACGCACGATATGAAAAAAAGTCAAGAGGAGAAAAACGTTGCTTTTTGAACACCCTATAATATTTTCATAACAACTTTTTGAATTTTTTGAAAAATCAAAAACTCAAATTTTGATCGCACAAAAAAATAATGAAAAATCAAAAATTCCATTTTGCTGTCAAACTATGCAAGATACGAGAAAAGATAATTTTACCAAAATTGTGCACCTAAAAAAGATCTACAAATTTGTTATTATTCACTTTTTGATATGACACGTAGTTTTTGTTTTATTCGTAAAAAACAGCATTGAAAATAGAAAAGTCAAATTTTTAGACGAATAACACGAGCTTCGAAAAAACTGACAAAAACAACATTTGTTCATCCAAGGAAGAGGTAAAAATTTGTTGTGAATCATGTTTCGATAGGATGCGTAGTTTTTGTTTTATTCGTGAAAATAACATTGACAGTAAAAAAAATCAAATTTTTGAAAAAACAATGCAAGGTACGAAAACAGATAAATGAACAAAAATTGTGCATTCAAAAAAGATTTACAAACTTGTAATCAATTTTTGTTGTACGAATATATTCAAAATGAAAAAAATTAACTTTTTTGAAAAACGGCACAAGCTAAAATAAAATTTTAACTAATGAAATTTGTCGCCTAAATTATATCATTATTTTTCATTTGAAATCAAATACAAATTTAGTAATTTGTATATGAAGAACATATAACACGAAGCACAAAGTGCGCGCTCAGTGTATTTACCAAATCGCACGCCGTAAGAGCGCTCAAACTTTTTTGTTTCTATCATACGGTGCACAGAACCGAGCGCGAGCGTGGAACACAAGTTTCAAATGATTTTCAAATCAAATATCAAGCGCTAAGCGCGAGTGTCTGGATGAGAATGTGTTCCTTAAGGTCGATAGAACCTTGAGTAAATAAAGTTCCTTTTCAGTCTAAAATAAAAACAAATTTAACAATCACTTAATATGTAGAGGTTTTGATAATTTTATAATATTTGCAAACAAACTTTTTCTTTTCATCGAAGTCGAACACGCAGTTCAATAATCTAGAGGAACCGAGCGTAAAGCGCGATGTATATACGCCCGAGCGCGTAGCGCGAGGTGAATACATAATCGAGCGCGAAGTGCGAGATAAATATATGATCGAGCGCGAAGCGCGAGATCCAACAGTCGCGCACCCCAGGCGCGCTCAAACTTGCGAGCGAAGCGCGCGATGAGAATGTGCCCGCGAAGCGGGCAGATTGTTGGAATGCATTTTGGCCTGCTAAACTTGAAAATCGCATTAAAATTTTATTTATAGATTGGTCTTCAAAATATGAATTTTGAGAAAAAATTTTTTTTTGCGATGATAGCTTTACTCTGTGAACCATATCTCAAGTTAGAAACGTCCAATCTGCTTGCAAAGGTATCAAGGTAAAAATCATCGAATCTGCAACGAATATTAGTGTCATTTTCCCTGATCAATTTGGTAGTTCGGGTGCAACAAACAGAAATATTAAAAAAAGACATTGTTCAAGACGAAAATAAAAATACAAAATTTCGAACACCAATCCATACAAAAATGTTTCAATGCGATTTTCAAGTTTAGCCGGCCAAAATGCATTGGAAAAATATAGCGTTACTAAGTGTACAACATATTTTTTTTAATTTGTAGATTAGTGTTATTGCAGCATTAGATTCGGTTTGAAATTGAAATCGTGAGAGAAATATTTTTCACCGAAAAAACTATTAGAGATAAAAATAGGAAGAACTTTTTCTATGGAATGTTCAAATCGAGTAGTCTACTCTTTACTTTCTTAAAAACTATTAGAAAAATGTATAGTCCTAGAGATTATTTTACTTTTAAAGTTAAACTATTATGAAGCATATCCGCAAATGTGTTGAAAAACTGGCATGCTGAGGGATACTGAGAGAAGCAGCAGGTAGGCAAGTAAGATTTCCAATTCAAACCCACCAATCATGCCTGCTGGCGGCACAGCTGCGACAGCCAATGAAAGTGAAGTTTCACTAGTGTACGTACGTACGAACGTCCAATGCATGTTGTATCAATGCGCATACAAAGCAACGATACTGCATAAAGCGATTCGTTTTCGCAGGTCTCTCGTTCAGTAGTGTTCAGATTGTTCGGAAAGTTTCAGGGAATATTCTACTCCGCGATCGCTGATTGATCCTCATTTCTCAGGAACTCAAGAATTTGAAGAATCATTGTGAATACAGCGTCTAGAAATAATAATCTGCAGCTTCTTCACAAGTAAGTCAAAGTTGCGTGTTCTAGAACTCTCTAATGTTTACATCGTGAATTGTGTAAGGACGCCGTCAAACTCGAGGCAACTCCAACAGGACAAAGAGACACATTTCTGACAAAGGAATGTCCGTTAGAAACGATTCGTCGTCATTTAACCGACAAACTTCAATTAAAAGATGAAAAAATGATGCTACCTAATATCAGTAATTAATCAGTGGCGTGTTTTCTTTGCAAAGTTTTTAAAAATTATGTTTTAAGTGCCTTCAAAACTTATGACAGGTGATAAATAAAATCACTATGACGTACAGGTATTCCTTTTGTTTTGAATGAAAAATATAACCTGTTTGCTCATTGCTTTTTTATTTACGTTTAAAAATAGTCGGTGGGATGATTTTCGGGAACGATACCTTTTTTTAGGCAATTGATAGCAAATTTTTTAGACAAATTGGAGAAAATGCATGGAAGAAAGACCAGTAAAGTGGGATGTGGTGGGATGGAATGCCACTTCGCTGAAGCAGACAATGAAAAAAGTTGAACCCTTATTGTCCCCTCCAATCTCTAGGCTAGGCAGATGTTTCTGCCGGATGTTCAATATATTATTGTGGAAATCCATAATAAATATTAGTGTTCGAACCAAGCTTGCTTTGATCGATTCGAAGATCAAATTTTTATTTATTTTTATATTCGAAAGCCAAATTAATCATGCCAATTTACATTAAATGAAGGGTGGCAGTACAGAATTAGATAACCAATATTTTTTCGAAAATGGGTTTATGGCATATAAAATCTTAAAAAATAAAATACACGTTCACGCCTCCTCAGAGTTTGTACCCGAGAAATTATATTTTGGGGATGCCTCCCGAGTATTTTTGCCGAATATGAAAAAAAATCGTTAGGCTTTCTTTTAAAATAACTCGATATTGGTTGTTTTTTTATCAGTTTATGTGATTTTTTTCGAAAGGAAGAAATAATAAGTAAAGTTTTCTCTGATAACAACTTTAAGTTTTGCGTTCAAAAAAAGCTTCCACGTGATTAATATTGATTGAATTTCTCCTCTCTTTTAGATTTTGAAAAATGTATGAAAGACATCAGTTTTTGTTTAAATTCTGCGTTTTTGGTTAATTTTACGTAGAACTTCTAAACAGCAAAAAAAAAGTTTACAAATTTCCGAACAATAAAAAAAAGAATGTTCTATTTGTTTGTATCGAACATTTGTTATTCTTATTTAGCTTCCCCATATCTCGAGAGCAAGTGTTTTTTTTTGTGAAAAATTAAATTTTCAATCGTTACCGAATACTGATTTTCAAAACCTGTAACATTGTAACGTCAACATTCTTGGACGAATTACTCGGAATTGGTTCACGTTTTTAGATCAAAACTTTTTTACCCTCATTCAGAAACTCATTGTCTTGGGAGTAAGTTTTTATTTTTAATTTAAACTAAAGATTACACTATTTATCGCAATCCGCAGCTTAGCCTGTTCCTATGTTTGGTCAGTGTCACCAAAGATATAATATATTTGGTGTCACTTTGACAGAGTGTCTAGCGTCCTGGAAATCCTTGAAACTCTGGAAAATTCCTTGAATTTTCTTTACCTGGAAAAGTCCTTGAATTTTGTTGATGGTCCTGGAATTTGTATTCCCTTAAAGAAAGAATAGGATCTTAAGCTTGTTCTTTGCTGAACGAAAAAAAGACTGCTGAACCGTTTATTGGCAGTTTTATTTTATTTAGAATTGTTTGTTTTATTTGTAAGTAGAAAAACACACCTTTTTACCAATAGATTGTTCATTTTATCACGATGAAAATCGCGAAGCTTCAATCGTAAATATTTCAAAGTTTCTCATTTATTCTCGATTTTTTTCAACTTCATGAACAATTTTATTTAAAAATTTCAAATATAATAATTTTTTGCTGTCAATATATTGAAAGGAAGTTCAATTTCGCGTGTAATGAACTTTTATTGATTAGAATTGGTTAAAATTTGACTGAGTTATCCAACACTATTTGTTCAGTTTGGCCGTAGGCCAGGGAAAACCTGGAAATCAGGGAAAAGTCAGGTAATTTTATTGTTCAGGAAAGTCAGGAATTTTGAAAAAAATCTTGCAAAAGTCAGGAAATTTCTGTAAGAGGCTATTTAAATAAATGTCAAGGATAATAAATTTGAAAATTTTTAATTTTATGTTAAAAATGTTACAAGGTTAAGGTTCTGGTATTTGAATATTAATGGTCAGGGAAAATAAAAAAATTGTTCGGAGTAAAGTTAAGGAATTATGAAAATGAAGTTTTGGGCTACCCTGATATCATATTCTCATAAGTAATTGATTTGCCTTTTATTTTTATTTATTCTTTCCAGTTGCTTCCTCCTGGTGCTTATACTTTTGGTTAAGAATTTTATTATTTGGTTGCAAATTCAACAATTTTATTAAAAAGACATCCTTTTTGTTTGAAATATCTACTGTTACATTATTCGTTGAGAATTCATCTTTTTTGTTATAGAACTCAAATGTTTTCGTGAAGATTGAACCACCTTTTAAAAAAATCATTTCTTTGTTCGTTGAAAATTCATCTCTTTGGTAGAAAGCGCGTTTTTTTTTTATGAAAATTAAGTTTTTTAATTGAAAATTTTACTATTCCGGTTGAAGATTCATTGCTTTGTTGACAATTCATCTCGCTGGTTTAAAGTTTAACTACTTAGTGGAAATTTTGTTTTGTTTTGAAAAAAAAAATTTTTTGTTACTGAAAATGTAACTTTTCCATTTGTTGCTAAAAATTGATTTTTTTAAATTAACACTTCAACTACTTGGTTAAAAGTTGAACCACTTTGTCGAAATTTTTTATTTCTGTTTGTTTGAAGGTTAATCTCTTTGGTTGAAAATGTAACTATTTTTTTTTTTTTATTAATTTTTCACCTGAAAATGTAACTTTTTCATTTTTTGTTGAAAATTGATCTCTTTGAGTTAGAAATTTCTTTTTATTGGTAGCAAACTAATCTTTTTTAAGTTTCCTCTATTTTTTAAACTCCAACTGTGTGGTTGAAAATGAACTTTTTTGTCAAAAATTCATATTTTCGGGTTGAAAATGCAACTGGTTTGTTAACAAAATTTATTTCTTTACTGAAAAATCTTTATTTGTTGACAGTTCTTCTTTTCGGTTAGAAAATGTAACTTCTGGGTTGAAAATTTGTCTGTTTTTGTTCAAAGTTGACCCAATTTGTTTAAAATTAATTTTCTTGGTGGTAGATTCATCATTTTAATTGAAAATTCATCTCTGACTGAAGATTAAACTATTTTGTTAAAAAACTGTTTACTGAAAATTCATGTCTTTTGTTGAAAATTCGTCTTATTAAATTACTAAAATTGGTCGTTTTTCTTAAGAATTGAAGGGTTGCAGTGCAGAACTAGGTAACCAACATTTTTGCCGAAAATGGGCTTTTTGCATAAAAAATTCTTAAAAAATCATCGGTGTCTAACCCCCACGGGAATGTGACTAGCCGTAAGTGTGACCGCCGCATTTTTGCCAGTTTTTGATGGACTTTATATTTTTCGAAATGAGAGTTGCGGCAATGTGACTTGCTAAAAATGTGACCTTCCGCAATGTGACTTGCCGGGGGTTGGCATGACAACCCTGAAACTAGACGGTCACATTTCATCAAACAGCCCACAGTGTCTCTCGGTGTCTGCTGACCTTCCAGTGGGGATTCTGGTGATTAATAATTACAGATATTAATAATCAGATTCCGTTTATTAAATGGGATGTTTAGACTTAACTTGAATCAACTGGTTTTCATTCGAAATAGCTTTTGATATGTTTTTTAACAACTCGAAAATTGAAGTTGGCAGGAGAGATGGTCTGCTGATTCCCTGTTGGAGAGTCTGCGTATTATTGATAACAAATGGCAAGTTTCATCTTTTTTTATTAAAGAGACTATAAAGAAAAACGTAGGCTTATTAAAACTTCTCGAAAAAAGAACGATATTGAAGTATATTACTAATTCAAAGAAACTGGTGTAAATTATACTAAATATCTTTCTTTCGGTAAGTTGTAAAAAATATTAAAATCCATTCATCATAAATAATAATGTGCCTAAGTTTTTCTTTATAATTTCTCAAATAAATAAATGATGAAACTAAACATTTTTCAATAATAATAGCCAGCATTTCCATCCTTTAAAAAGTTAAAAAAATTAATCAAGTCCATTTCAAATAAATAATAACTAGCCTAAGGTTTTCTTTGGATCCTTTTGAAGGAATAAGGGACAAAGCTTATAATTTTTAATTAATAAAAGCCAACATATTAACAGAAAGTCAAAAGACCCTGTCTGTCACGAATCCTATCTTCTAGAATCTAGAAGTTAAAATAAATATTATAGTACATTGCTCATAAATAATAATGAACCTACATTTTCCTTTGTATTTTCTTAAATAATCAAAAGATGAAAGTAAATATTTTTAAATAATAATAGGCAGCATCTTCATCCGAACATCAGCAGTCCCCAGAATACCGCGAACTTTTATCTTCGGGGAGCTATACAAAATATCAACATCCACTCATCATAAATAATAATAATAATAAGTCAAAGATGGTCTCCATATTACATTTAATAACTAAAATATGAAACTAAACATTTAAAAATAATAATAGCCAGCATCTTCATCTGAATCGCACTCAAAAACCCAATAGCCAGCATTTCGATCCGAAATCCGAACCGTATCAAGCACTGTCCGTTGCAAACTGCTTTCTTTGAGCATACGTTTTTGTTTAGATCCTTTTTATTAAACAAAAGATTTTAAATGAAAGCTGGAAGACCCTGAATGTCGCGAATCCTATCTTCTAAAAGTTAAAATAATTATTAGAATGCATTTCTCAAAAATAGTAATGAGCCTCAGTTTTTCTTTACATAATTAGATATATTCTATTTAACAAACAAAATATCATTTGTTATTAATAAGTGACAGGCTCTCCAACAGAACGTCAGTAGACCATCATGCTGTGCAAATGGAATAAGGCGCATCTGCCAGTTCAGATAAGTAATCTTTAAAATGAGATTCAAATCGCCTTAATTCTTGTAGTTTTTATGAACATCCAGTATGTATATCGTATTGCAAAATGGATATTTAATCAACACCATTAGAATCAAGCACATTTGAGTCCTATTTTAAAGATTCGTAAAAGTGACAGATGACTTCTCCGAACTTCTATTTTCAAGGTATTAAAAACATATTAGAAGCTACATATTATAAATGAAACCCTATTGATCCAAGTTATTTTAAACAACCCATTTAATAAACAGAATCTGCTTATTATCATTTTTAATTTAAGATAACCAGAATCTTCACTTGAACGTCAGCAGACACCGAGAGATACTGCGACTCAAGCATAATGTATGTTTAACGCTTTGTGTCTATGCATTTCGCTACTTTTTGATGAGGTGGTGACCGTCTGTCTCATTTCACGCGATGAAGTTTATGTTGTGTAAAAAATCGATGTAACGTAATTCAGTGATATAAATAATATGTTAATCTTAAAATCTCGAAAGTCTTATTCTGCATTTTATTGCAATATATATAAGTTTAAAAGCATCGGCAGTGAGCGCTAGGCGCTTGAACTTTACGCGAAGCGCTAGACATGATGCTTAGCTTCTAAAAAATGAGCTTGATTGATTTTATGATTGGAAAATACTTCCAAAGCATTTTTAACTACCCTGCAACGTTTGCTTCTGTTGAAATAAAGTATTGTAGATTGCAACAATTATAACGCTGTAGCACCAAAAATTTCAATTTTTTAAGTTTTGGCAGAGGAAAACTTTATTCAGAATTACTTCAAATAAAACATCAAAAATTACCCAATTCCACCGAAACCTAAAACGTATAAATTTGGTTTGGGGTCCTTCGTCATTTTGGAGCAATTATATTTTAGTCCTGTGCAAAAATTACTTTGGTATATATTCATATAATTTTTCAAATTGTTTTATTCATGATTTTTTTTTGTATTTTTGAACAAAATTAGTTTGAAAAGTTTCCATTGTTTTTTTAAATGCAAAAAACAGTACCAATATCATGTGTCATAGAAATATTAATCAATTTAAATCAACTTTTATTTCACATAATATTGATACCGAAAGATGTGTACAACTTTTGCAACTCCTTTTATGGCAAATATAAACCAAGTGGGTTTGAACGTATAACATTATGTTTCAATCTAAAGAATCTTGATTTAATCTTATTTACAGGAATTTATTTATCTATCGATTATTAATTAAAATTTACTTCTTACTTAGATTATATTGCTAAATAAAATTTTCTTTTAGTTGGAAAAATCAATGGCTACCGCAGTGGAAACGATCACCAAGAATGAGGGTAAGCATTTTATCGCATTTATAATTAACATTTTCTGTAACGTTTTTATGACAAATTTTCATAATAGATAAAAATTTAATATGGTAACTAACAGAAACAAATAATATTTTTCACAAATTTGTTTTAAAACCATTTACAATATTTATTTAATAAAAATTACCTAAAAATACAAGTTGCTTTTTTAAACGTTATTTAAAATATTTCTAAAATACTTAATTTAATGTACAGTTTTAAAAATTAAATTTTTTAAGTGACTGAAAAAAGAATTTAAAGATAATCTATTTTTGATTTAACGTTCGTATATTCAGTACTTTGGCGAATGTGTACGCACCCTAAATTCAAAGAAAGAAGTCTGTGCGAGGTCAGAGCCCTCAATTCTTGTCCTCGAGGACTGGGTTTGCGATCCTGTTGTCAACTGCAGTTAATCTTTGACTTCAAAAAGATTCACAATTATAAATACTGACAAATTTGGATTAAATGTTAAATTAACGAGTATTAAAATAATTCGCTGCATAGGCTGATTATTGAAACAAAATCAATGAACAATTTGAATTAATATTAGAATTTATGTAAATATTATATTAAATTACTAAGTAATTTTACTGCACACTTGTTTAAAATTTATATATGTTATTTTAAGTTAAATAGAAATAAAAAGAAGAAAAGCGAGTATATGAGTATCCGGGCTTTCCTTCGTAGAAAATGAAATAACTCCGTTTTTTTGTGAAAATTCCTCCTTGCTGACCGGCATCTCGCAAATGAGAAGTATTTTCTCAAAGAGACCAGCATTCTTGAAGCTGAATGTTCAGTTCGGTTCAAGTTTGTGTATCCTGTATTTAGAATTCTCTCCATATACAGGTCGTCAAACTTCAAAGAACAGGGTCTTTGAAATGCGTGGGGTAACCCGATTGTCCAGCTACAATCTACATACAAGAAACTGATGTATGTATCGGGTGAAACGTTGGTGCTGCAAAGCGTAAGGGAAACTTTTTATTTCTAGATTTCTAGGTAAAGCGCATCTTAAACTCCACAGAAAATCAGGTTTAATCGACTTTCCATTTCTCTTTATATAGGTATTGGATACAATTAACTATCTATGATTTTCATTCTAGACGTATAGACTAAGATTCTCTCCATTCCCCTAGCACCTTTCATATTTCATCTGCTCGTGCTCTAGATTCTTTGATATTTAAATTTTTCAGAGAGTTTTATCTATTTTTGTAATAAAACTTGGAACTTGTAATAACTTTATTGAAATATTTCATGCTGTTTAATACAATTTTATTCTTGGCCAAGAATATATGTACTCAAAAAAATGTTATTTGAGATAATACATCGTTTATAGATTTGTTGAGGTCAAAGGTCTATTAAATGATACTAAATTATTTGAAAATCAGTATATAAGTTATACAAAAAATGAAAGAATTTCTCTCTGCATGAATTTTCATTGCTGGAAATAGAAACAGGGATGTTTTATTACTGATCAATAACAGGGCAACTCTAAAATACTTTCATTGGATTTATATTGTTATGCATTTGTCGCTGAATAGTGGATGTATATTAAGATATTTCCGGTGTATCAGAAGCTTAACGAGGTCGATGAAACAACAGTAATGCGTTAGGAGTGTCCTTAACGTCCAGCTTGTCAATTTTATTTGAGGAGTTTTCAACGTTTTCGTGAGGTAAGGTTAAAATTACGATTTTCGGGTTTGAGTGGAGGGTGATTCTATGATCCATGCTGAACGCCTTTGAACCTAGCACAGCCAATTTATAAAATCGATTTGAAAACTATGCTATAATTAAGGGCTCATTTAGGAGCTATTAAAGGCCGCAAGTCCTAAACGTTGTGCTCTGCAATTTTTAATAAAAAATAATAATAGCCAGATTTTCTTAGAAATAAAAGACTTATTCAGAGCTTTAAACGGTGCTAAAGTATTTTATTATCATAGTACATTTTTTAAGCCTCAAAATCTGACCAAATCTAGTTCAAGAAATACGTAACGCCGTTACGCCTTTACTAATGTTGAAGCGCCAATAATTTCCATTAGCTCATCTTTATTGGCACTATTGTACTGGTTTGGTCCTGGTGTTTTGAGATCCCCTGAAGCCGAAAAACAAGTTTTCGCGATGGCGTCTGTCTGTCCAGCTCGAAAAAAACGAGTTCGTTAGCTAGCGGTTTTGGTTTTGTGCATCAAAAATACTATACAAAATAATACAAAATTCTTATGTTTAACCCACCAACGCGAGATACGGAAAGCACACTTGTAGCTTCTAAAGAGCCCTACACAAATTTTTAACAACGTTTTTCGGTAGAGTTCGTCGTTCTTTCTTTATCGATCAAAAATGCAATGAAAAAACGAAGAGTCTAGGCTCAACGAAAACTCTAATTTTATGCCAAATTTAATTGTTTAGCCTTACCGAGTTGTAATTCTCAGTGCTTCAATTTATTACTGCCTGAAAAATTACAAAGTTTTTTTAGACAAATTACTTATACGTCGAATTGTCAAAACTTGTAGATTACAAATATATTGTTTTCAAATCGCATATTAGAAAGTTAATTTTGGTTTTAATTTCGTAATTTTGGCCTGTTGACGAACAAAGGATACCTGATGGGAAGGTTCTGCTTGGTGGAGGATGATGTCGACATGGTCAAAGAGGAAGCTTTACACCCCAGCATCACATACATACCCCAGATTTTGTAAATACTTGTTACTTCAAATGAATATTAATAATTTCATCATTGTCCTGGCAAGTTAGAGACGAAATCTCAAGCTTATCCTTTAAGTTTCCATAGTAAGTCAAAGTATCTTTGGATGTTATACAGAAAGAAATTTAGGACAGCTGTTGCATTCGGTGCAGTAGGGCAGGCCTGTCCAAGTAGGGGAAAACTACTCATTCGCCACATGTTCGAGTTCCACCACCACTTCCCTCTTCTCAGGTCCAGAGGCTTGGGGGTGGTCGCTCTCGTGAAGTTGAATGAGTAGAGGTTGGTGGTGGTGTTAAATTCCCATCTGGCAAAATAGCAGTTTTCCCCTATTTGGACAGGCCTGTAGTAGGGCAACACAACCACGATTTTAACGCGACAGCAGCGCTATTTTTCGTTCAGCGGCGGCTTTAAAATGTAGTACAACGTTGCTCCCTTATATGTGGGAACACTGCTGTCCCAAACGAGAGAACGTAAACATGCTGCAGTAGGCGACCCGACTTCTACATTTCTATGCTCGGAATGAAAAAGAGAAACCCTATTAAAATCGAAAATTTTCACGGAATTGGAGTCTTCCCATATAACAATAGTTACAGATAAGTAAATTTATGCGAAGTTGCGCACGTGTGTCAAGCGCGTCCCCAGAAAAAAACGCAACCGTCTTACTGAGACGGATCGCGGCGTTCTCAAAATAAGAGAGTAGACGTCTTGAACGCAGGGCGCTCCGACGCTCGTGTGTTTAGCTCAGCAGTGGTACGTATAAGAGCCGCAGTCGCCCAAAATTTCTTTCCGTGTAGCAGTGGTGCTAACAGACCGCGACTTTTTCAACTGCGCAGGCGTCGCGTAAAGAAGGAGTGACGAAGAGAACCTTAGTATTCTTCCTTACTCCACCCTTGCGCGACGCCTGCGCAGTTCAAAAAGTCGCGGTCCGTTAGCACCACTGCCGTGTAGGGCAGGCTCGGTCAACTCTGTGGGAAATAAATGGCGATATTCCGCGCCATCTGTGATGAACCAGAGAACTACAGACGCTTGCATGTGTTGGTCTTTATATATGTATATGCCCCTTCCTTACATGTATTGAATACTAGAATAATTCAACAAAAAAGGAATAATAAAGACAAAATGAAGGAAAATAAGAAACGAAAAATAGGAAATTGAAGATAATTATCATTCTATTTCCCATTTTACGTTTCTCATTCACTTAATTTTGCCTTTATTTGAAGGACTGCAGTACAGAACTACATAACCAACAAAATCACAGCCACAAGCGACAACAAACAATTTGCCGCGCACGCGCTTTTTACATCGCCCCACCCGTTGGCGTTGAAAGTTAGCGCCATCTGCGATGGGCCAACGAAATAATATCACACCCCTCAATGCCTCTCTGTCCCCGCGCCATAGTCCTAAGAATTCGCCATTTCATTGTACAGAGTTGACCGAACCTGGTGTAGGGTGGCTCAAAAATGTACGTTTTGGAGTTTTCGACCCGCGCCGACGCCAAATCGTTCTCTCGTAGAAACAAATGGATACATATATTTTTTGTTTTGAAATAAAATGATTTTAGATTTTAGTACTTTTATAAACTTGTTCTCCTCTCAGTAAAGATGCATTTTGTCACATTTTTATGCATTAACAAAGTTATAAAAAAAATTGAGACATCTCGAAAGTTGCATAAATTGCAATATTTGTAGACTCGTAGCGAGACTTAGATATGATTGTTTAATTTGAAAATTTCAAGAAACCTTTTTGAGGCTATTGAAAACAGGTTTATGAAAAAAAACGTTCATTATTTTTTAATTTATAGTTTTGAAGCAATTACAAAAATTAGTGAAAATGACAAATTTCATTCAACAGCAGCTTTTTACCGAACCTGAAGAATTTATGGCAGCCAAATTGAACTCAAAGTGGCTTATTGTTAGAGGTTTAGGACTTCCAGATGCAGGCTCGACCATAAAGCTCCCTGCCACAGGCCCAAACCTGTAGCCCAGCACATTTCCCAAATTTTGTTCGCACTTTCTGGGGAACCAACCTATTTTTTTACAATACCCGAACCCTAGGGGGACACTTGACTTCAATGAGTTAAATAGCAGAGTAATAACACTAAAACTGTCGTCTAAAAGTTAAATCTCAGGGCTGGCTTCAGGTTCTCTTGAAACTTTTCTATTTTAATTCTTACATCAGGAGAAAACTTCAAAATACTCCACAACGTACTAAAAATCATTTCATTTAAAAATAAAAAATATGTATTTATTTGTCATGCCACGCTGAAAAAACCAGTTCTCGTCAGATCACTGAAGTTAAGCAGCGTTGGGCGCGGTTAGTACTTGGATAGGTGACCATTCGAGAATACTGTGTGCTGTTGGCATATTATGGGTGTGGTGAGCCCAAACTTGTAGTTATTTATAACTACAAGAAAACTATCCACCTAGAAACTCTACCCGAATCGGGTAGTGTCACGCCTACCCTGAAAGGGAAATGGCTTAATGGTATGAGAGAACATTTTGGCATCGGCCAAATTCAAATACTCCTAGTTGTATGTCTGAAGTTATCAGTCTCCGTAGCTCTGGGAGTGTATGTGTATGTCAATTGTTTCATGCAATTAATATAGAAATTGATCTCCTTTTCGAAGCCTAACGTCAAACTGGGTGGAAGGCATATTATGAATCTCAGTGTACCTGGTTTCGCGAGTTCATATTTACACCGCGTTATAAGCATAGATAGCGTATTGTAGAGAGGCGGATCCCAATACCTATAATAAATCACTTTTATTCGCAATCGCCATTTTATGAGTCTGTAACGCCCCCTGAAAAGTGAGCGTTACAAAGCCTGCTGAATTATTATTAGTTCCGAACGGCGCCACACTGAAACATTAAGAGTAATCTAATATTTCAGTAGACATATATATATATATATATATATAGTTAAAAGTTTGTCATAAGGACAACCGCAAGATTTCGCCGGGAGCGGGTGCTAATGTGAAAAATTGCACCCGCTCCCAGCGAAATCGCGGTAAAATTTCAGCCGTAACCACGTCTCACGACCGTGAGATAGGTGGTTACAGTCTGCGATGAACTCAATACGATGATCCGGCAAAAGTCTCGTGCACCCTGCCTTCTGCATTTTCCCCGCAAGTGTCTCAGCATTTTGTTGACACGCAGGGATGCTTTTCATGCTATTAACCAGTGAAACCTTGGCACCTCCAAGAGCGCCGATGATCAAAACGATTAGCTTAACAGAATATTCCGGGTATAACCGTCGCAACTCCCTTATAAGGTCTTTATACCTCTCTTTCTTTTCTTTCTCCTTGGCTGTGACGTTTTTGTCAGCTGGTGCCGAAAATTCGATAACGAACATGGTTCGTTTCTCGAAGTCAAGGAGAACTATGTCAGGCCTCCAATGCGCAACAGAAACAATTGTCGAGAATATGAAGTTCCAGTATATGCGGCACTTCTCATTTTCGACAATTGACTGTATTTCTCTAGGAGCGTTTAGCGGAGAGGTATTTGGGCTAATGCCATAAGCGTGACAGAGATGGTAATAAAGCACTCTCAGTGCCGCATTGTGCCTTTGGATGTAGCTCGTTCCCTCATGAGTTGAACAACTAATTAGTATGTGTCCTAGATGCTCGGGGTGTGCATGACACGCTCTGCAGATATCATCGGGAATGTCTTGGCTCAAAATGTGGCGACGGTATGCTAGAGTGGAAATGAGACCGTCTTGACATGCCTAAATGAAACCCTCTCCGTGCCCGACTTCAATCCGGGTGATTTAAGGAAAGCAAACGTTAGCTCATACGACATCCACTGATCTTCCACATTTCTGTGGAAGATGCCGTGCGTCCTCTTGTCGAGGAGCTGTTCCCGGAAGTTTTTCTCCTGTGCTTTCTTAATCGGGCCTTCAGGAGTGTGTACTCAAGATGGATAAGATTCGATGCATTTTGCTCACCCCTGATATTGAAGTCAAGGCCGAATGTTTCAGCAGCCTCCTCCATTGCTTTATACAGAAACGCACCTTTGCCCACTTCTTCATGTTTCCTGACCATTTTATGAAGAGGGTCTTGTCCATTTGCGAACATATGTGCTGTACCCAGAATAATCCTGTTGTGAAGACATTCAAGATTCAGTATTCCGCGACCACCTTGACGGCGTGAGATGTAAAGTCGTGGAACAGAAGACTTACGGTGCATGCTTTTGTTCATGTGCATAACCTTTCGGGGCCCGATATCGAGGGATCTGAGCTCGTCCTTCGTCCATGGAACTACTCCAAATGAATAGAGTACTACGGGGACGGCAAGCATGTTCGTTGCAGATACTTTGTTCCTCGCCGACAGTTCGGAAGACCATATCTGTCGGATGAGACGTTTGTATCTGCATCGGAGAGTATCCTTTATAGATGTCACGTCCTGAATGCGGCTCTGTGGCACGCCCAGGTATGTATAGGTCTCTCCAGCGCAAAGGTGTCGTATAGCGCTTCTGTCAACGAGCTCAGGATCTTCGGGGATTCCATTAAGTTTTCCTTTCTTCAAATTAACCTTGCGCATTTCTCTAACCCGAACTCCATTTCAATCTCTTGAGTGTACTCTTTGACAATCCCTAGAGCTAGGTCTAGTTGCTCCTTATTTTTAGCATAGATCTTAAGATCATCCATGTAAAATACATGAGTGACCTTATGCATTCGATTTACAGGTTTGCCGCAGAAGTACCCTTCGGAATGGCGCAGTGCAAGACATAGTGGCAATAATGTGAGGCAAAAGAGGAGAGGGCTCATTGTGTCGCCCTGAAACACACCTCCCTGAAAGGTGATACTGTTAGTGATCACACGATGTTTTCCCGATGAGATAGTAAATCTGGTTTTCCAAAGCGGCATTAATGTCTCTATGCACCTCACGATGTGTGGATGAACCTTTAGGCTTTCCAACAGACAGATGATAAGTCTATGGGAGGTTGAATCGAAAGCTTTCCGGTAATCAATCAAGGCCATCGACAGTAATCGCTGATAGGATGCTGCGTCTTTGCAGACACATCTATCGATGAGCAAGTTCTCCCGACATCCTGCTACGCCTTTCTTTGAGTTACGTTGTTCATACATCTCTCGCCACACAGGTCCAATTGTCCGAACAATCCTATCATTTAGGATCGCTGTGAAGATCTTATACAGTGTGTTCTGACAAGTTATTGGCCTGTAATTCTTAGGGTCAGCTAAGTTGCCCGTCTTCGGCAGGAGCACTATGCGCCCTTCCACCAACCACCCCGGAATAGGCTCTTCCGACTTTAGATATGGGGTGAAAATTCGGGCCAGATGCTGGTGGGAAGGAAACTTCTTCCACCAGAAGGTCTTGATACCATCTGGTCCCGGAGCGGAACAGTTCTTCATGCCTCTTAATACGTTTTTCACCTCCTCGGTAGTGATAGGTGGGCATTCCTCCTCAGCCGTTATGGGGGCATTGCACAGCTCCTTGAAGCTATTTATGTTCTTTGAGCCTTCTTCAAGTGGATGTTGGACTTCGTAGACTTCTCTCCAAAATGCTTCGACCTCCTCTGGTTTGGGCGGATGGTCGACAGTAACTGGAGGCTCTTGGAAGAGTCGAGATGGATCAGACAAAAACTGTTGATTTTCTCTGACCCACCTCTCTCTCCGCTATAGACTTCTCCTAGCGTTAGATAGTACTCGTATTCTGTCAACAATATGCTGCCTGATGGTCAGTAGCTTTGACTTGTTGATTGTGTGATGAGGAATCCGCATTTCGCGCACGAACTGTCGAACCTTGGCAGTGAAAGTCCTGCCAGATGTTATGTAGTCAATCACACACTGAATGCGGGACGCGTACTGTCTTGCCCAGCCTATATTTGTGCTAAGTTGATGCATTCGTCTTTTGGTCTTATGATCAACCGTTGGTTTTGTTCTACGGGTTGCATCTGCCAAAGTTCTCGCTGCATTGTACATACTACAATTGATAGTCCAGAGGTCGGATTCTTCGGAAAAATCTCCACGAAGCTCATCATCCAGTTCAGTCAGATCTTTGTGCTTGGGAGAAACCTGAATGTTGATGTTTCTCCGGGTCTTGAAGCATCTTTCTTCCTCTATTGGATGCCTGTTCGAGGTTGGTCTCAGTGTCGGCTCTCTTTCTCTGTTGCCGGCTTGTTCTGGCTGCGGTTGTGTAGGCGCTCCGCTTATATAACGCCTTTTCCGGAGGTCCTCGGCACGATTTCGCAGACGTTTTTGCGAAAAATCCGAGAGCTCTTGGTGTTTCTCGCACCACAGAGAATGCAGTCGCGCCATGTAACCTTTTCGTTCAGGGGCCATACTGGTATCATAGCACTCCAGCAGGTCGTCCCTGAGTCGATCCGTCCACTTAAACGTAATGAGATTCTGCCGGTCAATCGCATTGACTCCGTCTTGATTGGCTCCCCCAACTCTAGGGTAGTCGGCATTGTTGTCCGACCCATTGTCGGGAGCCCTGCGCGTTCGATTGTTTTGAACCGCACTTCCTACAACTATGTTTGGTGTTGTCATTGTTGTTCCCACGAGCAGCTAGGGAAAAGGGTTCGTCCATCCTGGTAGAGCCTCGCGTGCAAGGATAAGGCTGATACTCTGAGAGGTCGCCCGGTATCCCAGAGTCACCGTTTAAGACACCTCACCTAGGTGCCATTCAGCTTTCGGAACGGTTGTTACGCCTTGTCTTAGGAATTATTCCTTCGGGACCATCAAGGATGGGTGAACCCCTTCCCTAGCTGCCCGTGTGAACAACAATGATAACAAAAAACATAGTCGGAAGAGCCTATTCCGTAGTGGTTGGTGGAAGGGCGCACAGTGCTCCTGCCAAAGGTGGGCAACTTTGCTGACCTTAAGAATTACAAGCCAATAACACAGCTATTCTAAATGATAGGATTGTTCGGACATTCGGACTTGTGTGGCGAGAGATTACGAACAACGCGGCTCAAAGAAAGGCGTAGCAGGATGTCGTGAGAACCTCCTCATGGATAGATGTGTCTGCAAGGACGCAGCATCCTACCAGTGCTACCTATCGATGGCATTGATTGACTACCGAAAAGCTTTCGATTCAACCTCCCATAGACTTATCATCTGTCTGTTGGAAAGCCTAAAGGTTCATCCACACATCGTGAGGTGCATAGAGACATTAATGCCGCTTTGGAAAACCAGATTTACTATCTCATCGGGAAAACATCGTGTGATCACTAACAGTATCACCTTTCAGAGAGGTGTGTTTCAGGGCGACACCATGAGCCCTCTCCTCTTTTGCCTCACATTATTGTCACTATGTCTTGCACTTCGCCATTCCGAAGGGTACTTCTGCGGCAAACCTGTAAATCGAATGCATAAGGTCACTCATGTATTTTACATGGATGATCTTAAGATCTATACTAAAAATAAGGAGCAACTAGATCTAGCTCCAGGGATTGTCGAGAAATACACTCGGGAGATTGGAATGGAGTTTGGGTTAAAAAAATGCGCAAAGGTTTATTTAAAGCGAGGAAAACTAAATGGCATCCCCGAAGACCCTGACCTCGTCACTAGAAGCGCTATACGACACCTTGGCGCTGGGGAGACCTATACATACCAGGGTGTGCTACAGGGCCGCATCTAGGACGCAACATCGATTAGGAATGGTCTTCCGAACAGTCGGCGAGGAACAAAGTATCTGCAACAAACATGCTTGGCGTCCGGGAAGTACTCTATTCATTTGGATTGGTTCCATATACGAAGGACGAGCTCAGATCCCTCGATATCGGCTCCCGAAAGGTTATGCACATGAACAAAAGCATGCACCTTAAGTCTTCTGTTCCGCGACTTTACATCTCACGCCGTCAAGTTGGTCACGGAATACTGAATCTTAAATGTCTTCACAACAGGATTATTCTGGGTACAGCACATATAGTTGCAAATGGACGAGACCCTATTCTAAAAATGGTCAGGTAACACGAAGAAGTGGGCAAAGGAGCGTTTCTGTATAAAGCAGCAGAGGAGGCTGCTGCAACACTTGGCCTTGACTTCAATATCAGGGGTGAGCAAAATGCATCAAACCTTATTCATTTCGAGTACTCACTCCTGAAGGCCCAGATTAAGACAGCACAGGAGAAAAACTTCCGCGAACAGCTCCTCGACAAGAGGATGCACGGCATCTTCGACAGAAATGTGGAAGATCAGTCGATGTCGTATGGGCTAACGTTTGCTCTCCTTAAATCACCCGGATTGAAGTCGGGCACCGCGGGTTTCATTTTGGCGTGTCAAGACGGCGTTATTTCTACTTTAGCATACCGTCGCCATATTTTGAGCCAAGACATTCCCGATAATAGCTGCAGAGCGTGTCGTGCACACCCCGAGCGTCTAGGACACATGCTATCCTGTTATACAACTCATGCGGGAACGACGTACATCCAAAGGCACAATGCGGCACTAAGAGTGCTTTATTACCATCTCTGTCACTCTTACGGCATTAGCCCTAATACAGCTCCGCTAAACGCTCCTAGGGAAATAGAGTCGATTGTAGAAAATGAGAAATGAAGAATCTACTGGAACTAAATATTCTGAACAATTGTTTTTGTTGCGCACTCAAGGCCTGACATAGTTCTCCTTGACTTCGAGAAGCGAACCATGTTCGTTATCGAATTTTCAGCACCAGCTGACAAAAACATCATAGCCACGCAGAAAGAGAGGTATAACGGCCTTATAAGGGAGTTGCGTCGGTTATACCCGAAATATTCTTTTAAGCTAGTCGTCCTTTTGATCGGTGCTCTTGGAGGTACCAAGCTTTCACTGGTCGATAGCCTGATAATCATCCCATCGTATTAAGTCTATCGCAGATTGTAACCACCTATCTCATGGTCTTGAGACGTGGTTACTGCTGAAATTTTACCGCGATTTAGCCGGGAGCGGGTGTAATTTTGTAAAGTGGCAACCGCTCCCCGTGAAATCATGCGCTTGTCATTATGAAAAACATTTAACAAGAAGAGACATTCAAGAGAATAGCTGATTCATGGACATAAAAATAGGAGGGGACTAGGCATGTCGTAGCGGGGTTGAAATAACGAGCGGGGCGGTCTACCATCTTGGATTGCTAAACCGGTATTGCGAGAGAAAGAGCAGACTGTTCTCCTTCTCTCACTTACTCCCCTTGGTTTTGCAAACCAACATGGTCGTCTCCCCCTAGTAACTTATAATCAACCCCCGCGCCCAAGTTAGGAAGCATGCGGCTATTCCCCTTCTATTCCTATGTCCATGTAGCTAATTACTCTCTTCGCGCTTGTACACTAATGATCGGGGCCTTCGTCAGGAGCACCTTTTTCATGACCAAAAATATTATAAACATCACGATTCACTTTTCAGACGGCCTGTCTGCCTATGAGACTGTACGTCTATAAAACACTGATTTCGAATAAAATATGGTACATAATAGTTTCGGCCGGGCCTGCGTTCGTCTGTCTATCGTACTATGTTCCCACGAATAGGCTAGGATAGGAGCGGATAGGATGGTATGATGTGGCAGGATAGGATAGGTTTCATTGTCAATCTACTAAAATCACTAATTTTTCTAAGTTAAATAAAAATATTAAAGTTAAGCATTTTAAATACTACATATATTAAATAGGTTATGAAACTTTTTTTTGTAGGGTAGCGTTGTGCGAGATGGGCATAGTTGTCTTTTTGACGTTAGCAATTGAAATCTGCAATTCATTGCTTGGAAGTGAGTCGTTATTGTATATTATACAAACATTTTTTTTTCTCACAATTTTGCCATGATAAAAGTAAATAAAAAAGTACACGCGGGATTAGAAAAGAAAAAAAAGTAGTGCGGAAAGCAGCTGGAATTTCCGTGTTTCATTGCTGCGCGAGTAACAGCTCTTTTGTGTCTCCCAATTCTTGGATGATTTCAAGACTACTTCTTGCTTACGAATGATTAATCTCATTCACTAGCGCGCAAAAAAAAAAGAATAAGAGATACTGCTCCTTACTATTCCTTCCTAATGACAATTAATTCATTAGGGGGCTTCCATAAACCACGAGACTCACTTTCGCTCACTATTACGCGACACTAGCCCCCCCCCCCACAAAAAAAACACTTAATTTATGGAAGGCCCTTTTATACATCTGCACATAGGTTAAATCAGCTTTTCCCAATATTTTTTTTTTTAAAGATTGAAAAATCGTTTACTATCTTCAGTCCTAGTTGAGTGATACAGTACTTTTGTATATACTTGAAGATTTCCTTTATTACTGAAAATACTAACTGATTTTCGTCAACCTTTTTTCACTTTTTTCTTATTATATAAGGTTAAAGTCTTGTAGGTAAAGGAAAGTAGCCTTATACTGGCATCGGGGTGGCTGCCGCGGCTAGGGTGGCATACCCATATCGCGGCATGCGACCCTACCGTCGGCAATATTTTGTGTATGGCTGGGTTAGAGTGAGATATTTTATCCTTGTATTGCACTCTTATCTACATATGTGTTTGAGGACAAGGTGGGATTAAACCTCGTATCTTCAATACAGCGTGCAGTCGCAGTATAAAGCTACGTACCGTTTTTTCATCACTCAGTTTTTTAACGTCAAAGCCAGAGAGGACTCAAATTGTCTCGCTGATAGTAGACTCAGTGCTTTCTGTTAATAATAAATTAGTTGTTACATATGTAAATCTCTTTGTCTCTGAATGAGGAAGAGAATGCTGTATATTATATCATGCTTATTTCAAGATAAAATACCGAAAAGATAGTTTAAACAACAAGAAAATCATTAAAAAAACAAAACTCACTTTTTTAAATAAAAGAGGTTTGTTTTTCAACAATTTAACTGATTTTCAAATTTGAAAACGCGGTTTGAAAGGGAACATACAGTACCCTCCCACCTATCATGAAGGCTGGGACTGGGATTCGCATTAGGTGAGGTATTCCACAATATGGAAAATCGTTCTCCCCCCTCGTATCTGATTGGTTGATTCAATCGAATCTATTCAAAAAAATTTAATGTCAGAATTTGTCAGTTGAGGAAACAAGTAGCAGAGAACATTCAGAGGTTGTTATGCTAATTTTACATACCAATCGTAAAAAACTTTCTGGTTTGTTACAAGTTTTATTCAGAAAAACAATTAAAAATTTGAGAACTTTAGATAGACATGTGTTTCCATACAAAACAATTTGTATTGAATTTGTATTTGTCTAGAATGAATAGCCATTTATAAATTGAAATTAACTTATTAAATAGGTTTCATTGCATGTCAAAATTGTTTGATAAGTCGGTAGTGGGGTCAGTGCGAGTAGGGGAAGTCGCTATAGGTGGTAGTGCGTTGGAGGGTACTGCAACAGAATTTGAGATGAAATAAATAGTTTTTGTTTCTTTTATAAAACTATAATTATTCGACTATATGAAAATCGAAAAATGGCGGAAAAAGTGAGAAATTATAAAAATCAATAAGAAACAGTGAAATAAATTTTTTCAAGTTCTTTTGTGTGTTTATTCAGGAAGAAAAATGCAAGGTGTGGTGGGTCTTACAAAGCAGAAATGATAAAAAATGTTTTTGATTTTTTTCTAATCTGTAAAGAGCGGATGAGTGTAACATGAAGCTAGCTAGGCGGTGTGAGTCGGTCTTTCATAACATTGTGGAAACTCCGCAGTTTGAGAGAGACCGACTTACCCTCGCCAGCTAATTTCATGTTACACTCATCCACTCCTGATGAATATATGATTTAGCACGAGGAGCAGAGGATTGTCCCACACACTTGTCGACCTTTCTTAATATATGGGGTGCCGCGACATCCCCAGCCACTTTCTATCTTACAATACACTCAAAACAGACACGCTTTTACTACCGACTGGAGTTGACTGGTGTCGAATACTTACTAGTACAGAGGCGAAGTGAATTATTGTTAGGTACCCGAGCCCACAGAAACCCCATAAACTATAAAGGCCCAAGAACGTAAGTATATCCTCCATTGGGATGTTATAGCAGAAGCGGCGGAGCCTTTTTTCTCTAGAGGGGGGCATGGGCATAGACTTATAATATTGAATAGTACAATTTGGACATAGTATAATAATATTATACTGTGTATATATATACCATTAAGCCATTTCCCTTTCGGGGTAGGCGTGACACTACCCGATTCGGGTAGTGTTTCTAGGTTGATAACTTGTAGTAAATAACTACAAGTGTGGGCTCACCACACCCACGATGTGCCAACAGCACTCAGTTTTCTCGAATGGTCACCCATCCAAGTGCTAACCGCGCCCAACGCTGCTTAACTTCAGTGATCTGACGAGAACTGGTTTTTTTCAGCGTGGTATGGAAACCATTGAAACTATTGAAACCAAGCAGATATGACTTTGTCAAAAAATAAACTTTTTTTGAATTTCACAGTGTGAATAGAGTCTCTAATTTTTAGGGTCCTCAAAAATGCCAACACTGATTTTTGAACTCCAACCCTTAACGTTCAAAAGCAAAACCTTGAAACCAAGCAGATATGACTTTGTCAAAAAATAACCTTTGTTTGAATTTCACAGTGTGAATAGAGTCTCTGATTTTTGGGGTCCTCAAAAATGCCAACACTGATTTTTGAACTCCAACCCTTAACGTTCAAAAGCAACACCTTGAAACCAAGCAGATATGACTTTGTCAAAAAATAACCTTTTTTTGAATTTCACAGTGTGAATAGAGTCTGTAAAAATAGTCATGTAAAAATATAGTAATATTATACTATGTAAAAATTGAACATAAATGCTAAATAAACAATAAATAATAAGTACAGGTATAAAATTCGTATTGCCAAAGATTTCACGAAGACTTCTATTATTTCACAAAGATTTCAGATAGATTTCAAAGATTGAACCAAGATTTCAAAGATTTCGGATAGATTAAAAATATTTCACAAAGACTTCAATCATTTCTCAAAGATTTCACAAATATTTTAATAACTTCACAAATATTACCGAATATTTCAAAAATATTTCAAATATTTCGCAAAGATTTTCAAAGAATTCACAAAGATTTCATAAAGACTTCACAAAGATTTCGCAAAGATATCAAATAGATTTCAAAGATTTTACAAAGACTTCTATAATTTCACAAATATTTCATACAAATTTCAAAGATTTCAATGATTTCACAAAGATTTCAAATATTTCGCAAAGATTTCGGATAGATTTATAAGATTTCAGAAAGACTTTTATTATTTCACAAAGATTCCAGATAGATTTCAAAGACTGAACCAAGCAAGAAAGATTTCGAGTTCCGACGATCCGACGAATTTAATGATTCGATTTCAGAGGGGGGGCAAATCAATACTTTGCCCCTCCTTGGTCGATTTCTAGGGGAGGGGGGAATTGCCCCCTAGGGCTCCGCCGCCTCTGTGTTATAGCACCCCTCGTTAGCAGTCTAGGACTCTAGTATAGGTCTAGGGATAACTTCGGAACAATTAGCATTCTTATGCTTTTGTGAACACTTACACAGGGTTAAAATGAATGCTTTTTTTTTAGATTTTGATCCTAAAATATGAGTGCCACTGATTGGAAACAAAACTTCGAGGGAACAGACTTTAAGCATAATTAAGTACCTTTAGAACTAAAATATTTATGCTCATTCATAATTTTTAGATTCATCAACTTAATACAAATGATTGGAATAAGATTAAATCTTTCACAAAATTCTTCTGTCATTAATTTTATTTCTCAATTTTTGTGTGCGATTTTGTACTTCGGGACATGTCGCCGATTGTAAATTTGAGCTATATTTCAATTTCCCATATTTGAACAAAAGCAACTAAAATTATAAGTACTTTATTCTAGCATTATTTAAAAAATCTACTAAATCTTGAAAATGGGTTAAACGACCGGTACTTACATTTCAAAACTTTTTGGCAACGACCCTTACAATCATTACGAAATGCCCATAGACAAAAATATTCCAATTAAAATCTTAGAAAGGATTTACTCATTACATAAAGAACTAGCTGTGAATTCGATCACGAGTGTTTCCACTTTGTTTGTATTTATAATTATATGGTGCTCATTTCACGAGCACTTTACTTCCCGTTAGCAAATATATTTGCTTCCTCATAGAGGAAGCATTAGTTATTTTTTTCAATAATAGACAAACCAATGTCTTCATTTTGATCAATTTAAAAATAGAAATTTACCAAAAATGCAAAACTACAAAATAATACAAAAAAATTTTTAACACAAAGACAAATCAGACAAATCAAATTTTGTATTCGAAATGATAATTTTTCGAGCTGGAAAAGGAATAAGAAAAGATCTGTCGCACCCTATCCCTTTCCCAGCTTTATGATTTCTTTACAAAAATTGTCCGTATTACTCTATTTGAAAATTTAGGATCAAAAAGTCTTTTCTATTCATGCGTCAACTTTGAATGATGTCAATGAAAAAAGTTTTTCTGTTTGAAACAGATGAATCAAATATTATAAATGATCATAACTTCCTTAATCTTCAATAATGTGTATTAATATTATAGATCAATCGATTTGCCTCGAATCAAAGAATCTTTTCCGTTCTTGCATCAATTTTGAATTATGTTAGTGAAAAAAGTTTTACTATAAAAAATCGTGTTTTCAAATATTATGCATTACCATAGCTTGCTTACTCTTCAATAAAATGTATCAATACTATTGGTCAATCGATTCGTCTTGAATTAACACAACTTTTCTATTATCGCATCAAGTTTAAATTATGAGAATGAGCAAATTTTTACTATAAAAAACGATTTTAAAAATATATAAAATACCATAACTTCCCTAATATTTAATAAAATGTATTAATATTGTAGGTAAATCCGATTCGTCTCGAACCAAGGAATCTTTTATATTCTTGCATCAACTTTGAATTATGTTGAAGAAAAAAGTGTTACTATAAAAAACCGTATTTTCAAATATTATGCATTATCATAGCTTCCTTGCTCTTCAATAAAATGTATTAATATTATAGGTCAATCGATTCGACTTGAATCAACACATCTTTTCTGTTCTTGCATCAACTTTGAATTATGATATTGAAAAAAGTTTTACTATAAAAAACCGATTTTCAAAATATATAAATTACCATAACTTCGCTGCTCTTTGATAAAATGTATTAATATTATAGGTCAATCGATTCGTTTCGAACCAAGGAATCTTTTATATTCTTGCATCAACTTTGAATTATACTAATGAAACAAGTTTTACTATAAAAACCCGATTTTTAAAATATTATTGAGTGCTAAAAAATGCAATAAATATTTTTAGAAATCCTTCTGTCAGTTTCAAGATATTAGTGAGGAAAATAAGCCCTCCAAATTTCATCGATTTATCTGCAACCGTTTTCTAGTTATCGTGTCACAAAAAAGCGTGACATCCACACACACACACGCAGCCGGACAATTGCTTAGAACATTGTATTAGACATTTTTAAATTGTTTGAAAATTTTTGAAAATGTTACCATTACAAAGCTTCCTCTATGAGGAAGCAAAAGGATTGATTCAGAGTTTCAAACAATGCCGAAGGGGTCCAGAACTATCTTCGCATTTACAGCAGCCGGGAAATCTATCTGAATGTGATTTTCACTCGTGTCTAGCGACCGATCGGTAGGTCTAGCGGATCTTGTATATCGATACTAGAAACCACCCAGGTGGTGATTTGAATCGTCGTGTCGGAGATAGGCGCCGAAGGTGGGTGGTAGAGGGTGGTTATTGAGCGACGCCGGGCGTCGTGGCGCAGCGCTTAGATCAGTCGCCTTCCAGCCACCGCCCCAGGTATACCATTTCAATCCCATTTACTTCTCTCCTTTCCTGATCCTCATCAGTTGTTCCCCTCCCTCCGGCAACAATTCCTCAATTTCATCCTCCCCGATCAAGACAAAGTTCCTTAAATTAACTTTTCTTCTATCATTAAAATTCACTAACATGTTGATCGGTCTCGTACGTGACTCTGTTTTGCAGTGCTTTTGCCACGGTTGCAAAGCACCCCTAGGTCTCATGGGTAAGTTTCTTCAAACTTTTGCAACCTTGGCTTCTTTTTTTTCACTTTACAGGAGAACATTTTCTTCTTCAAACAAATTTTAATTGCTTTTTACCAACTGCTTTTCTGCTATCACACTTTATTCATAAAGCAGAGAATTAAAGTCTTTGGAAGACATTTTTAAGTTGTTGAAAGATTAGAAAACAATTCGATATTTGACTTATTCTTTGAAGAAAAATGTTAAAGTTGAGATATTACTCTAAGGCTCATGAAATAGAATTTTGATTTGCGAAATTTGAAACCGGCAATTGTGCTCTCTACAAATATGATTAATATTCTTTAATTAATATTGAGTGTGCTCTAATGCAGTTAGTGAATCATTCCTGATTTCAAAAGGTTCGTCGCAGTAGCGAAAGATAGTTATCTTAATGCATCCAAGTTGAAGGTAGCAAAACTCAGTTAACTGAAAAAGATCGATAGACTGAGCCGGGTTTATGTTGCGGTTGGCGAAATAAATATTCATGGTCGGTTACATCGTCACTTATAATTTTAGCGAAATTTCAAGTCACGCTTAACTGTTAAATTCTTATATCATTCAGAAGAGTCAATTCAAATTAGTCATTGGTATTCTAGAACAAACTTTTTATTCCTAAAAGAAATTTTCCAATTTTGTAATCAAGGCAATGTGCGAACTCAATAAATTTATAAGATAATACAATCAAAACAGTTTTATTTTCAGTATTTTAAATTAAATCTTTTTTTTAGTCATAAAAGTTTCAAATCAATAAAGATTCAATTAATTATAAAATAAAAATTGCTTTGCAACTTTAGTCCAGGGGTCGATAATTGGATTAATTATCCGCAGTGCTGAACGAAAGTCTCATATAGATGATGAACCTCGCGAATTGTCATTAAAGTTGCACCTGTTGGGTGAAACTTATTACTCCCTTCCCCAACTTAACACTCATATAATTATATCCTATATACATTGCATTTCCGTAAGTACCTGAAATTCATTCGCCTTTGGCCGTCGCAGTATGGAGATCGATCCGTGGTATAACATTGTCTTGGATACTGCAGTTCAATAAATTACCTGACTTCAATGTTCCTTTTATTTTTAACTTTAGGGGATTATAAATAATTTCGTGTTGTTTAATAATATACCTTATAAATATCTACAGTAACATTATGAATCATAGATAAACGTCGATTATGTAGATCTAATCCTTGTTTTCATCTTATAAGAGAAATCAAATTGTTTAAATCGATCAATCTTTGGACCACAAGTAGAATATTTGGATTAAAAAAGAGAGCACATTGCCGAACACGTGCTCACACCCGGCAATGATTCACTTTTTGGGTGCGGCCCAAGATGGCCACTATACTTGTTTCCTTTCTGGGGCTGAAAACATTGTCACTTTGTTATTTTAAAATTCTACATTTAATTAGGCAAATCGTTTCTTTATATTAAATTAATGGTTGAATATTGAATAAGGCGTGGATAGAATTTAAGTTTTTAATAATAATAATATATTAATAATTATAGATTCGATTTGTTACGTTAGATTTCACTACTCATTAGCCATTATAAATTTGTTGTCAAAGCGGGACAAAGGAGAGGTTCAACACCGATGAAGAAGACCAGCGGAAAGGGGAAGCCCCGAACTAAACAACCTAAGAAAGTAAAATTTATCAGTGAGTACTTGCTCAATTAACTGTCGTAGGTAACAGACAGCCCAGGATATTGTAATCGCTTTAAAAGTCATTAGCTTGATTTCTAGTGTTTATTCACTGTTGTTTGCGCAAATTATAAACCAGCATACACAAGTCCCATGAAAATCTGAATTAATCCAAATTGTAAAAGAAGCAGAATATTGCAGGTATCGTTAAACTCTCAACGGGGTTAGAAGAGATCAATTAAATGGGATTAAATAAGAAATTTAAAAATAAAATAATTAAATTATCCTTTCACCCTGCTTCTGACATTTTCAATTCAACATTTTTTAGGATTTTGTTGTGATGAGACTGAATCATGAAAAATCAGAAGTTCTAACGCGGGATATAATGAGATAGGGTGCCGGTATTACCGGTGCGTGTGCCGACACTAGACGTCGCGGCGCCTAAAAACACTTGTTCCGGCCAGATCGATCGTTCCTTCGCAAGACTCTGAGTCATGCAGTTCTGTCTATCTCTGTTAATTTTTCTTTTTCGCAGACAAATTATGATAGTGTTCATCACTTACAGCTGTCAGATTTATAACTTCCCTTAACACTTTCTAGAACTGTATATTGTATAGTGCATAGTTACATATATATCCTTATAATTTCACTTAAATGTCAAAGTTTAAAATATCTACACTTGCGCTACATGAGAGGTTAACATGCAAAATGATATATCCTTTCCAAACTTATTTCCACTCTTTTGTATTCTTTTTCAGACATGTTCATATTTATTTATTCAAAGGTGTTGATATTGTCCTATTATGAACATGAAGTTGCGCCATTCACAAAATACGTGATACATTTTTCAGGAACTTTGCCCCCCCCCCTTGGTGTTGCATTTTCATTGTTCTTAACATGGAGAATGATATTTTACCTCCCCCCCCCCCCCCCCCCGCACACAGGAACTTATCACGTATTTTGTGAATGACCCCTAACTTCAACCTTTTCAATATTTGTTCTTTCTTTTATATTCCTCCTTCCACTAGAGTGGACCGAAAAAAAAATTTGGAATTGACACTGGGACCTGGAATTACTCCCTCGAATTTGCTAATTCCTAGAAATGATGGCCCGTAGTTTCGTGGTGAGAGAGGAGCCCGGCGGTGTCGAGAGAGGCTTGCTCAACCATACGTGAAACACCAGCAGCGTAGCGACAAACAGGCAGTGCGCGGGTACTCACGCGCGTATATTGCGTAATATTATGTATCCCAATTGGAAATGGTTCACACGGCCCTGACTGTTTACGTTTGGAGGCCCTGGAAATAGCTTCAAGACCAATTGCAGGTCATGCCCAAAACCGTAATTCAATCCAGGTTCCAGTGTATTTAGAAGTCAACGTGCTTCTGCACTTTATTATAGGTGAAAAATTATTAATCTAAAGAATCTGAAGTAAAACACGGAATTGATTCAAACTGATTCAAAATAACAATCTCAATTTTAAAACGGCCTACCGTAAAAAGTTGTCATGAATACTGAAAAAATAATTTACTTCAAGGATTTTAAAATACAAAAATTTAATGAGTGAAGTTCGCAACGCTTCCGCAAAACGCAAGAATTTTGTTGTTGTTGAAAAGTCGAGACATTTTAGCTGATAATGTCAGCATCTCATGTCAAAAGTTATCCAAATAAGTTTCATCGCTCTGGTGCATGTGAAGCCCATTTGAAATCAACCCCTAAAGTTTCAAAAATGTTGAAACACAAATTTAAAAAGTAAAAATGTTTTGACGCACCTGGAACCCACCCTAAATCATCCTTTTTTTTAATTGGCACACTGGAAACTGAAATTTTTTTAAATAATCAAAAATTGTACAATGGTTTAAAATTGAGGCAGTGATGCGCTGCCACAACCTAACGTCAAGCGTAAAACGTAAAAATCTCACTGTCTACTCTCTGATTTTTTCATGTAGTCCGATCACTTTGGACGTGAATATCTCAGACAAAAAATGGTAAAAAAAACTGTAAACTGAATCTAAATCTGTCTTTATTTCTGCGTCGATTACATGTTTAGCGGTTATTGTGCAAAAATCGGGTGAGGAACTGTCACCGATTATTTGCCGAAACACACCGAAATTATGCGCTTCGAGTACATTGGTCAACTTCGAGAAGCTCATGTATTGTCAAATTTGCCTTAAAAATTTCGAAAGAAATTATCATTTCTTCTTCAAAGCCTTAAGAACTTATATGTTTTTCAAAAAATAAAATATTTTGACAAATGTGACCTTGAAGTAGTTTACAAGAAAAAAAAATTATCTTCAGTACTACTGCACCTACGACAATGAGCCAAAGCTGTTAATGTTTAAAAAAGGGGAAGTATTAACACCATATAAATAGATTATATAAAAAAAATGTTTATGAGAAATAATAAATATTTTAAAAACTGGATTTGGTGAACTGAAATACAAAGGCTCTTTTGTGTAAGCGATAGTACCGCCTCTTCTGTTCGCCACTCAGCGACAGGATCGAAAGACAGAACGTCGAGCAAGTCGCCCAAATTGTCAACTTAGGTCGCCCAAAATCGCCCAACCCTAGATCACCCCAGGCTATAATTTATAGCCGACGTAATAACTTAAAATCACCTACTGGGTTCACTGCTGTGGTGTGAGATCGCGGATATCACGAGTGCGCGCAATAGCTCTTCCTTTGTCCTTTTTGGGCAACATAACGTAAAATACACAGGAAACTATTGCTCACACTCGGGATATCGGCGATCTTCTAGCGCTTTTTCATTGACCGGGGTTCGCGCCATTTAAAAATGAGGAAAATTGCAGTATACGTATTAATACTTTAATAGTTTTAATAAATATAAATAAAAAGGAACGTTAAGTATAAAAATAAATGAATATTTGTAGACTCTTCATTATATCATTTTTAAAACACATAACTTATTCAAATTTTGAAAATTTCTAAATACAGATATTTTGATGTTTTTTAAATGTAATAAAATGATATAGTATATGAAATGGTACGTATTTAAACAGTTATTAATTCACATCAATTACACCGTGCCATATAACTTTTATTTAAATATTATAAAATTGAAGAACCTTAGATGATAGTAATAAAGTGGCAGGCGCCTGCCTGCAGAAAGTCCACGAGAGGGAAAGAGATAGAGAATGATCAAAAAGGTCCGTCTCTTTCACTCTCATGGAGTTTCTGCAGGCAGGCTGTCGGCCACTGCCGGCAGACAGAGTTATGAAAAGCCCATCACAGATGATCATTGCGTAATCTCTCAGGCAAATACGAATTCCCCAATCAGAAAGCACAATAGTTACATGTACCATTTATTTAAGAATGCTGTGATTGAAATTTGAGAGAGATATCTCAAATTCTTGTTGATCAAAATTCAAATCTCAAAAATCGGCCAAGTGCTAAAAAAGTCGCCCACCTTGTCGCCCGGCGAGTTTTTGAATTTCTTGTCGCCGCAAGCTCACTTCAAGTCGCCCAATTGGCGACAAGTCGCCCAATCTGGCCACCCTGCTCAGGGGGGTTCTGAAAGCAGGGTCGTAGCTACGTTGGGCGCACTTGAACTGCGCCCGCTGTCAACCACCCTACCAATATGAAACCTGAAATGCGCATATTAATTTATGCGCATGATAAACATGTGCTATGGTCATTATTATTATTATTGTTGTTTG
Source organism: Andricus curvator (assembly GCA_932195095.1). Lineage (NCBI taxonomy): Eukaryota > Metazoa > Arthropoda > Insecta > Hymenoptera > Cynipidae > Andricus > Andricus curvator. Next base: position 31,257 of record CAKNYM010053311.1, on the reverse strand, counting down.
AGAATTTATGTGGCAATGATGAAAAAAGGATGCATAGGGGAATCAATGAAAGCAATTAATTTTCAACCAAAAAAATTATTTTTTAACAAAATACATGAATTATCAACTACATTTTGAATTCTTAAAGAAATTTTAACGTAAAAGTTACATTTTAAACTGAACGAAAGAATTTTTAACCAAAATTTTGAATTAATCGCCACGAAGATTTATATTGTACCATAAAAGACCAAGTTTCAACAAAACAGAAATTTCCAGCCAATTAGCTGAATTTTCAAGTAAATGAGATAAATGTTAAACTAAACATTAAATAGTTAAATTTTTAATTAAAAAATTCATTTTAAACAAAAATAAAACGAAATTTCAACAAAATAGTTAAATTTTTAAGCAAAGAAATTAATTTTTAATTAAAGTAATCAATCTTCGACCAAAGAAATACATTTTTAACCCAATAGTTGAATTTTCTCCCAAAAAATACAAATTTGCAACAAAAGAGACGAATTTGAAACAAAATAGTTGAATTTGCAACCAAACAAATGAATTTTCAACCAAGAAGATTTCATATCCATTAAAACAAAAGATAAATTTCCGGCAAAAAATATAATAGTTAAATTTTCAGTAAAAAAAATATTTTCGATACAAAAAAAAACTAATTTTCAATCACAGAAATGACTTTTCAATCAAAAAGATTGATGTTCTACCAAAAAAAAGATTAATTTTAACAAAATACATGAATTTTCAACCAAAGCTTTAATTTTAAAAGGAGTTTTCAATTTAGTAGTTAATTTTTTAACAAAACACAGACCTTTTCAAAGAAATGGCTAAATTTTAAAAGGAAGAAGATAAATGTTCAAACATGGAATTGTTAAAATTTCAGTTAAAAAGTTAATTTAGAACAACAAAATTTAAAAAAGATAGTTAAATTTTGAACAAAAAAAAGGGTTTACAACTAAAATTATGAATCATCAGGAAAAAATTATTTTTCACAAAGTAGTTCCACTTTGAAGTAAGTTGAAAAAATGTATTCCTTATTTTTCTAAATGTTGAAAAAATATTAAAAGTACGGTGTCGGATAATTGCACACGCGGCGAGACATATTTTGTTAATGAGAAAAATAATCTGGTGATTCTAAAGAATTGCAAGTACATGAAAGAAATGGTGTCTTTCATATTGAATTTACAGGAATTTTCTCGCTATAATTATGAAACGTCTGTAAATTATAAACAACGTTGACTAATCATATAAAATTGTCTGTAAAATTTATAACAAAATGTTGGAAAATGAACCGAGTTTTTCTTTGAAGAAAGGATATTTAGTGTGTGCGTGGCGCGCACAATTTTCTAGTTTTTTGAAGAAAAAAAATTGGTTAATAACTAATTTTTCGCTGAATCAGATTCGTATCTTTGGAATATTTCTTCTAAACAACAATTTTTGTCCAAAAAAAATATCATCATTAAGAACAATGCAAAGTAATAAATATCAGTACCAGTAGGGCAGTGTGCAGATGTATTATATGCGCGCTGTACAGCCCTGAACTAAAGACCCAGAAGTTGCGTGCTATTGTTCTTCAAAACCCACGCGGCTCTTTGAATTTACTCCTATACTTAAATAGAGCAGACACCTCTATTGCATCATTATTAATCTAACCTTTTTATATGACTGAACTAACAGAAAATTAATATATTTCTTCGAATTTTATTCGATATCGTAGGTGCAGTAGTACTAAAGATAATTTTTTTCCTGTAAACTACTTTAGAGCCATGTTTTTTAAAATATTTTATTTTTTGAAACACATATAGGTTCTTAAGACTTTGAAGAATAAATTAATTTTTTTTCTCGAAATTTTTAAGGGTAATTTGACAATACAGGAGCTTCTCAAAGTTGACCTATGTACTCGAAGCGCATTATTTCGGTGTTTTTCGGCAAATAAACGATGACAGTTCCTCACCAGATTTTTTCACAATTACCGCTAAACATATAATTGACGCAGAAATAAAGACACATTTACATGCATTTTTCAATTTGTTCTTACGATTTTTCCTTTCTGACGCTCAAAGTGACCGGACTACATGAAAAAATCAGAGAGTAGGCACTATACTTGACTCTGTGCTTATTACTGCCATTAAAGCCAGGTCCTTCATAATGACCTGTGAAGAATTAAAAATAATTTTTAATTAATTAATTTAAGATGTTTTTAATTCGTTATTTGTGCAATTCTGAGCACTTAAAACACAAATTTATATAATTTTGAATGCTTTGAGTTGGGAATTGTTGAATTTCAAGTGGCAATATTCATTGTAATTTTACACTTCAAATGCTTGTTATTCTCTTGAAATAAACCTTCTAAATAAACTTTATATTATTGAAATTTGATATTATTTATGAAATTTTATATTAATGAATGTTTGAGTGAAAGACTGTAAAATTTCATTTCAAATTAGGTATAATGTGTCCAGTTTTCAAGGATTGAATACAAAAATGGGAATAACGGAATTTTTTGTAAGTTTTTAGTGATCATCCTACCTTACCTTTTTAACCTTTCTTTTGTATTCTGGACATATTTCTGAGCATCCGATCATTTATTTCTTGAATAGAAACAAATAAATAAATTAACTAGGTAGAATTTGTCTCTGTAGGCTTTATTTGCGTAGAATCGATATCGATTACCGATTTGTCGACATATATTTATCTACCGTGGCGTAATGTTTCTACTTATCAAAATTTTAATTTTCTACTGGTATCGAGTTTGATATAAAAAAACTTTAATCTCCTTAAAAACTTAAACATCACTTTAACTTCTAATAAGTTACCGTATGTCTAATAAGTTATGCGATAAAAACACGAGACATTTTTTTATAAACAAAATTAAAATTATTCGAGATTTAATAGAACTAACACATCTTTTGACAATTTAAACATGAAATATAATGTTTTTATTCACCAGTGCGATTATGTCTATCTATGTATATACAAGATTGAAATTGCATACTTCTAATCCAACCCTTGATAAGTGTAACTAACTGTCTTTTATATTTATCAGCAACTGAAATCCGATGCCAAGAGAAGTCGAAAGGTGGATTGCGTTACGAGGTGATCCTGGCAGAGCCAACGGTGAAGAGAGCTCCTTCTCCACCCCAAACAACTCCTACTCAGCAGACCAATATTGAGGATAAACTAAAGGCTGCTGAAGAGAGAAGGCTCTCTTTAGAGGCTAATAAACTCGCGATTTTGGCTTCTCGTCTCAGCAAAATCGAAGAAGCTGCTCGCAAAAAGGACGAGTTGAGTGCTGCTTTCATAACAGCCACCCGCGATTCGTTGGATGCTAAGATGAATCACACCGTTGAAAAACGAGAAACTCACATTACCGAACTTAAGAGCAAGTTGAAGGAACACGTAAGTTATATAATAGAGTCGTAAGTCTAACTACCATTGACAATTTCATTGAGAAACGCAATCCAAGTTAAAAAAATTTTCTTAAAGTTTTCCGATTAAGAAGCCTATTTTATTTTACATTTAAGCCTTATGTTCGAAATAATAGATAATAGATATAAATGAAGAGTGTTTCAATGATAATTTGAAAGTTTAACAATTTCAAATCAAAATGGAATACAAAATTTCGATTTTTTAAGACATTAGCCGGAAATTTTGAGTTCGTGCTAGGCCCTTTTTTATTTCCATGAAATGACTTTAATTTTATCGGGAATAAGCCCTAAATTCTTCGGGGAAAAAAATAATGTATTTCTTAGTCATTATTGACCTTGAAAGATGAAAATTTGTAATTTGATCGAAGAAACCACTCTAATGCGACCCTTCAAGATGAGACATTTAAAAAAGGAATTTTTCCCAGAGACCTATGAGATTTTGGTAGTATTACTGCTGTACTTTGAACTTTCAACCTTGAAAAGACATATGAGTGTTCTCTTTCAAAATACAGGAAGTACACCTTTTGGCTCAAATGTTTAAGGAAGAAAATTAACAAAATGGCGACCGTTTTTCAGAAATTTTTTTTTTTTAATATGCGAGATATGGAAAAAATTCTAAAAGAATTGTACCTTTTGATGTATTTTACAAAAAGTAACTTTTCTATTTTTCTATATTTTGCACTTTTCTTTGAGTAGGGAAGAGTCGAATATTGCCGCTTTTCAACCTCCCTAGATGTACACGTACAATATACTAATTTTCACCAGACATCCTATTCTATAATAATTTTTAATTAAAAACTACATAGAGGAAAAATTATAATTGCAGATCAAAACTATTGCACGTGTTCTTGATTTTTTTACATCCTTAGTTACCCACCCCCAACCTTTCTTCAAACCTTTTTATATATTTTTCTTTCAATTTTCTATTAAATCTCTTCAAATTATGTTACCAAGTATCTTCAGCAATGAAAATTTGTTAGTTGGTATTACTTGTTTATTTTATAAACAAATTTCCACTGTGGACGTTTAAAGGCAGAAAGAAATAATATTTTTCTTAATTTTCCTTCAATTATGTTGTCAGTGATGCGATGTGGTGCCAATAAAATGTCTACAGTGGTTAATTGTTTATATAATTTGATTAAAAATCAACAAATAATATCTGATAACACGTTCTGATTACAGTAAACATCATTAGCTACAAAATTTAGGGACAATTAAGAGAAAAAATGGTATACTTTTACCTTTAAATGTTCGCATTAATAATTTTTTTATATAATTTTGTTTATGAAATCGTCAAATAATATCGAATGACAAATTTTCCTTACTAAACATCTCTGGTAAGATAACTTGAGGAGAATAATTATAAAAAACTATTTCTGTTTGCTTTACAATCTCTATACTGGGCAATTGTTTGTATAATTGGTTTATAAAATTAACAAATAATATCGAGTGACAAAATTTAATTACTCAACGCCACTGGTATCATAATTTTAGAAGAACTAAGAGAAAAAACGATTTCTTACCACCTGTAAATTTCCACAGTGTGCACTTGTTTATAAAATTAACAAATAATATCGAATGATGCATTTTTATTACTATTCGTCACTGGTTACAATGAAGGAAATGAAGAGAAACAATAATTTCTTTCTGCCTCCAAATGTCCACAATGGGCATTTCTTTGTATAATTGGTTTATGCAATTAAAATTAAATGTAGAATGACTAATAAATTGATTTTTAACTAAAAATGTTGGTGGCAAACCTATATATTAATCTAGACTTAATTATTTCTCAACTACATTCTTAATATTCTTTTCTTCTTCTTAAATCATATTCTTGGCATTGTCAATTTATTATTATAATGATGTACAAATTAATATTACACAGTTGGAGAGTGTTGAGAAAACTCGCTTGTCTTTGGACCAACAAACAGAGGAGGTTCGATGTGCAATTGAAGAGAAGTTGAAGACTGCTACCGCCCAGCGAGATGAAAATATGAAGAAGATGGTAGACCGTCTAAAAGATCACGTAAGTATCCTAATATTCCTTATACAAATTTCGCATCTCCACAAAATTTCGAATGCCGAAAATAATATAATGTATAAGGGTGAAAATCAAAAAGTTGACAATATCATGTCCCTGGAATATTATACGCTTGTGTGTGAAGGACTAATTTTTTAAGTTACCCTTTTTTACAATACCCTATGTTCCAATTATTTTTACTTTTTTCGGTTTAAAAATAAATTCGATTAAATATGAGTGAATTTCATCCGGTAACGCGTCCCTTACCATATTTTTTAAATTTGTGGCGATATATCTTTTTAAGTAAAGCTCAAGATAATATTATCAATACATTTATAACGTCAGAATTAAACGCAAAATTCGAAAATAAAGTTTATTCAACAAAACAGTTCTTCATTAATTGTATGATTTAAGAGTTTAATTTTCCCACGTAAATCGATTAACAATTAAAGATTATACTTCAACATACTTCAGAATATACTTCAAGCTGTAAGCATTTAATTACACGCGAAGTGTCTCGATTTGACCAAAATAACCGATTTAGAAGCCCGGAAAATATCGTATACAAAATATCGTATACAATATTAATAAATACATTTATTTCTGATCTGTAAAACACTTGATTGGTAGGTTATTCCCATGTAAAAATGTACTTTAAAATAATAAGAAAATTATGGATAACGTTGTCATTCAGTAACACAAAATTCATTTTCAGTGAGTAAAGTTAGTTGTAAGAAGGGAATTAATTGATATTCTCATTATTGTTTAATTTAAAAAGAATTTTAAATGACCTTAAAGTTACTTGTTTTGTTAATTATATTGTAAATAAAAACTAAAACTTTATCTATGTGTATGAAGGCTCTAAAAGCAGACCTAATTATTATTTGAACATACAAAATATTGTCATTGATTTAAATTAAACATTTGTCATTAAATATCAAAATAGGGCAATTTTAAGTAAGTACCTTTTTCATATCGCTTATTATTATTTTATCACTTCGACGCCTCCATACCATACCGCTCCACGTCGCCTGTGGTCGCTGTATGTCTTCGGGTACTATTCTTATACACAGGACCTGAAGTGTTACACGGAACAAACGCTACGTGGAGCGGTATGATATGGAAGCGTCGACTTATTGTGATTAATATGAAGAGAAAAAAAGGTTTTAGTTTGTTATGAAATACTTTAGATAAAAAAAGTGTAAAATTGGATAATTCCGACTTTTTGATTTTCACCCATAAACTGATTTGGAAAATTATTGGAATTTCAATATTTTTATAGGAAGATCAAGTAGCTCGCGTGCGCAAAGGTATGAACGAAAGAGTTCAACAGCTAGATTCCCAAATTCAGGGAAAACTGGACCAAGCTCGCGAACGACGCGAAAACCTTGAACGAGAAACTAAGGAGAGACTCCGCAATCACGTAAGTCTCAGATTATCTTCTTACAACTAGAATCTAAGTTTCATCATAGAAAACATTGTTGGAAAGAATTGCGGGATAAAAATAAAAATTAGTATCAAGTGATCAAACATTAAACGACGACGATCGATTATGCGGAACAAAACATCAATATACTACATAATCTGTCACCTCTTTCATTTCATATATCCCACATTAGTTCTTTCTCTTTACATCAGTCAGAATTCCCTTAAGACATCAAGTCCACAGCATCTTTATCATTTCTATCGAGCGACGACTTTATTCTCCAATTCTTTTTAAAACTACTTTACAATTAAGTTCTGAATTTCATAAGCCAATAGGGTCATCCACAAAAATTTTGTTTGCCATATAGTGGAGCTTTTTATAAACGTTGAATCCCAAATAATTGAAATGTGAAATTAAAACTTCATTTTGTTTATTTAATAATTTATAATAATTTATTAAAGTGACAAAATATCAGTCGGAAGTGTCAATTTTTGAAACGAAACCTGTGGCGCCCTCATGGCTTGAAACACATGGTGTGACGTCACGCGCCGTCAAAGCTGAAGAAAATAAATGGTCAGTTTGATAAAAACAAACGAAATAATTAAACATCAACGTTTTTTAGCTAAATGGGTTTATTTCTATGGAGTATCAGTATGCCTGGATACGTTAAAGCCAGTTTGGATAATTTTCCAATAGTGATTACACTTATTATGAGCGATTTATTTGCGAAGTGCACCAATTTCAACGTTGTTGAGACTAGGTGTAAAAGCGAAAAAAATAATTTGGAATAAATGAAGTTAAACATTTAAAAAATTTATTTTAATTTATTAATTTAGAATGATAATTGCTTTAGGCGAATCGTAACATATATGCAATATTGGCAATATTGCATCCAGAAAACCTAACCTCACTTCTTTTTATAGATGCTTCTATCAAATTTTATAAATACTTCTATAAAATTGTTATAAAATTTATAATTATAAGATTTATAATGACTTTTACAAATACTTTATTTTATAATACTTGTTGCGTGAATAAACGATTTGATTTTGCGAGGTTATATCATCATATACATACATCCTGGCACCCCATATATATATAACACCGTTGAGCATAAGTCAGAGTTTTATGTTATAAAAAAAAAAACATTTTGTATTTTTTTATTCAAAATTAAAGAAATTTACTTATCGTTGAAATGATTTTCGCAACAATACTGTTTACGTTAAAGATTTACAGGGCACATGTCGCGCTGAACCATTTCGTACCATTTTTTTCCCTCCTCACCTTTGGTTATAGATATAAATAATTTTCCTGGATTTTCGACAGACGTGTTCTTGCATAGAGGCACAAAACACCAATCAGGGGCGGTCAACTGCCGTGGGTCGAAGCGGCCACGTATTATTATGATTATATTTACTTCTTAGACCAATTCTACGCGCGCTGCTAGGGTCAGGGGACTAGCGGGGGAAAGGGAGTTTATATTTGAAAACATTTGAAAACTTAGTGTCAAATTGCCGCGTCAACGCGTACCGCCCGACAAAAGTTTATTTATACTAATTTAAATTTTGTGAATTTGTAAAATGTTGTTAAATTTTATATCAAGGATGTGATAGTTAACGATGTGTCGTTTTAAAGTGACAAATTCACCAAATTTAAATTAGTATAAATAAACTTTTGTCGGGCGGTACGCGTTAACGCGGAAATTTGCCACTAAGTTTTCAAATGTTTTCAAATATAAACTCCCTTTCCCCCGCTAGTCTCCTGAACCTAGCAGCGCGCGTACAATTGGTCTGCGAAGTAAATATAATCATAATAATACGTGGCCGCTTCGACCCACAGCAGTTGTCCGCCCCTGACACCAATGGTAGCGCTGTTTTTGTGCATTTTTATGAAAAAAAACGTGAATCGCCCGGCTTATTTAGAAGCGTTTGACGGCGTGCTACGTCACATCAAGATGGCGTAATGGGCGCGAGAGAAATAAGAATTTTAAATATGTACAAATTTTTCTTTTTCAAATATAATTTCGAAAAAAAGTTTTTTTTTACAGTATGCTGGTATTATTAGTGATTTTAGAGCATATACTTTAATGTGCAAAAATAAACAAGTGGATGACCCTATTGAAGTTGAATGGTGCTCGTGAAAAAAGGGTTCAAAGTTTAAGAGTTTAATTAAGGGGTTAGGGTCAGTCGCAAGGCAAAAAAAAAAGATTTTTTAAAGAATTTTTTTTAAAACAGGTTTCATTACTCATTGACAAATGTTCTACAGTTCGAATAATACATATTAAAAGAAGTTAAAGTAATTTTTTAAGGTAAAAATATCGATAAACAAGCAAGTTATAGTTAATCTGCCAGAGGTCCAAAAAAAAAAGTGTGTTGCGGTGCGCATCGTAACTCATGACTGGATCATCCGAAACAAAAAATACAACGGGACTAGTTAAAAAACGATATTCCCTTGTACTTGAACGTCGAATTAAGTCAAAATTTTAATTTTCAAGAAAATGGCGGATGTGTAAACACAAAATTGTTATTTTCCTGGAAAAATCGCTCATTTTTCGGTTAAAAAAAAAAAAAAAAAAAAATTATAAATTGAAATATCGATTGTTCAAGTACTTCAGAATTATGTTAAAAATAACTGGTTAAAATTTGGTAATGATCGGTTGAGCCATTCTGGAGATATCATGCGCACCGACTTCAAAAACGTTGTATCGAGAAAAACGCGTTCAAAGTTCGAAGTTAAGCTGGGTAAAGCGACAGACCGCGCGAGGCACCTTTGGTTAAAGTCATGTATCGTCGTAAGTTATGCTCCGATTTCGATAACATTTTAACACAACATTTTTGAAATGTTGTACTTTGAGAAAATGCAATGAAAAAAAAATGGATTTTTTGAAACTCATGACTGACCCTAACCCCTTAATTAAAAACATTAGTCGAAATAAGACAACACGCGCTTACAAAAAAGGGTTTCGTAGCCGATTTACGATCCTATCCTATCTGATCCTACCATATCCGATCCGATCCTATCGTATCATATTGGCGGGAAAAAAGTACGACGGACGGACACCCGACCGAAACAATAAGGACTTCAGCCCGGGGCTACGAAACCTTAATAAAAACTAAAGTTTAGAGTGTATTCTATTTGTATTTTATTTCTTTTCTTGAAATAATGATCCCCATTTTTTTTTATTTATAAAAAAGTATATTTAGATGTCGTTGCCTGAGTTTTTAGGCCGACACACAACTTTTCATCTTTTCTAAATTTTAATTGCTACCATTTTAATTTTTGTATCTTGTAAGTTGCATGAAATATTTGTTCAGGGTGTCAAGTAACCTTCGTACTATTTCGTTTTTAAACAAGATTTGTAAAAAGGGTATGAAAATCATTGAGGTTAATATTTTATGGCAAAGATGAAATTAAAAAGTCAAATTCATTCATGAAATTTTTGTAAAATAATGAATTTTACGGGAAATAGTATCTACTTTAGTGACAATAATTTCTGGTTATTAAAAAAAAAACTTATCGTACGATTATAAAATAAATTTTTCCAAAAACTATAAATTTTTTTAATTCTCGCAAAAGAAGAGGCATGGTGATACCTTATGATTTGAAATTAAAAATATAAAAACCTTCTTGAAAAATCAAAAATTCAATTTTTGACCCCATGAAACATATAAAAAATAAAATAAAAATTCCATTTTGCTTTCAGACTGCAAGATACACAAAAAGATGATTAAACAAAAATTATCCATCTAAGAAAGATCTAAAAAATTTTTGTTAATTATTTTTTTATAGGACGCGTAGTTTTTGTTTTAATCGTGAAAAATGACAATACAAAATAAACAAAAAATCAAATTTTTACATTCTCATCCTAATGAGAAGGTATTGGTTTTATGTAAAAAAATTTAAATATAGTTTTCTATTAATAAAACAAACATTGGCATACTGAAATAAAACACACAGACCAGAAACGGAATTTTCGATTTTTTGGTAGCATTTTCAGTAAGTTTAATCAAAACTGTTTCTTAAGCAATTAAGCGTTTTTCTTTGGACTTCAAAAAAGTGTGTGGGTATTGTAATGAGAATGTGTTCCTTAAGGCCGATAGAGCCTTAAGCAACTAAACTTCCTTTTTAATCTAAAATAAAAGAAAATTTAAAAATCACTTAAAACGTAGATGTTTTGTCTATTTTGTAATATTTGCAAGTAAATTTCTTCTTTTTATCTAAGCCAGACATGCCCAACTCGGGGAAATTCCCTTCGGGAACACATGTTCCGCTTCCACCACTCTTTCTCCTAGAGAGCGAGAGAGATGGTAGACGCGTGCGAGAATCTCTCCTCTGTGACGTACACTGCACCGTTGATACGAAATATCTGTTGGGGTGCTTGGGGGCGACTGACTTTTCAACATACAATTTTAGTAGTAACTAGAGTCTTAATTATTTTACTGCAGTATGTTTACATTTCTTTTCAATGAATGTATTTGTATTTATTCAAGAAAAGTCCCTAGGGCTAAATAGCCCTCTAAGGAACAGGATAATACAGGGTCACATTACAAATTTGTGCAAGTACTGATCGGCAGAATACTTGATTAATCTTATAATCTGATCTATAAACTAAATAAAATAAATAAATAGAGTCGACCTCATAATACGTATCAAATTAGGTATGAGATTAATGCGTAGTAATTAACATTAGGTGATTAATTGGTAGCTCTTGTGCATGTTAAGGTAGAAATAAAGAGGGAAAAACTGTGTGTAAAAGAAATACTTTGCAAAAGTTAATGAAAACAAAAGGAAATTCGAAGATGAAATGTTCAAGAACTAAATATGAGAGTTTACCAGTGAGTAATTTCAAGAGTTGGGTTAAGGGTATTGTACAAATATTTGAAAAAAAGATTCTTAAAATGATACAGGGAAGGTGCATTTCTAATATCGTATGGTACTTTATTCCATAACCGGGCACCCCTTACTATAAATGGTCTTTGAAGCTGACACGTTCTGTGAAAAGGAATCTTAAGGATTTTATGTCTTTTACGAAGCTTAGAATGTGCTGGAAGGTCTCTGTGTACAAATTGGAATAGGTTGAATAGAGACTCAGGAGCTTTGTTCTGAAAAAGAGTGTAGAGCAAATAACCCATAAAGAATTGTCTTCTCTTGGCAACATTAAGCATACCAGCCTTAAGTCTATGGAGTTATGTGTTCGTATTTAGGCAAATTGTAGATAAAACGGACACAGGCATTTAACGCACGCTCAAGCTTTAAATTTAAATCGTCGGTCAAATCATCATATACTAAAGGACCGTAGTCAAAGTGAAGCAGGATTAGACTCTTAACCAAAAGTATCCGAGTAGAGTTGGGTAAAGAGTCCTTATTCCTATATAGTTGTTGTAGAATTCTGTATGTTTTCCTTGAGATACTCTGTACCTGTTCCTTCCAGGACAAGGTGCCGTTATGGAAATATCCCAGATCTTTAACCACTTCCGAGAAAGGGATAGTAAGATTCTCGATACGAAGGGATGGAAATGATGCCAGTGTTTCAAGCGACGGAGATGAAGTAGGTCCAACAACAATTGCCTGAGTTTTGCCCGGGTTAAGAGTCAGTCCATTCTTCCAGGCCCAGAGGATAACGCGATCGATATCCTCTTGGACTAGAACAAGTAATCTACTTAATGAAGATATTGGTCCCGATAAGTAGATTTTGAAATCGTCAGCATATTTGTGGGATTTGCAATGTTGAAGTTCACTTCCAAGGTCAGAAGTGAACAAATTGAAGAGGAGGGGTGCCAGAATGGAGCCCTGAGGAACCCCACTCCACTTCCGACCAGTCAGAAAGCTCACCACTACTATTAATAATTCTGTGAGACCGATTATTAAAATAGGATTTAAACCACTTGATAACAGAGTTCGACAAGTTAAAGGATTTTAACTTTTGTAGGAGTAACTTATGATTGACCATATCAAAAGCCTTCGAAAAATCAAACAGAACAACAATCGTGATCTCCTATTATCCATTGCCAATTTGAGATCCGTCGTTACTTTAAGGGAAGCAGTAAGAGTGCTATGCTTTGCCTGAAAACCTGATTGCATCGGGTCAATGGCCTTAGATAATTCGAGAAATTTAGGAAGTTGCAGGTGAACAATTTTTTCAAGTGGTTTAGACAGTGCAAATAAAATATAAATTGGCCGGAAGTCTTTCGGGGAAGTAGGGTTAGAAATTTTAGGAATTGGGCATATAATAGCCTTTTTCCAGATATCTGGGAAGATACCGACCTGAAGGGAAGCATTAGAGATATGCAATAGAATAGGAAAAATGAAACTGGAAGGGCAAGTTTAATCATTTTTATTGATATTCCATCAGTTCCAATGGCATTCGACAGGTGTGATGTCATCGAAAAAGAAGTCAGAGTCATTAAATGTTGAATTAAGAGGAGTAGTGTAAGATGATGATGATAAGTTTGGAACTGGGAATGTAAATAAAGTCTTTAAAAGGTCATCAGGCGGAAAATTACTATCTATAGATTCGTGCTTGGGCGGGATTAGGTGTAAACGTCTAAGGAGATGCCAAATGTCCTCTATTTTGTCTCTATGTGCAATCTCGTTATAATTATATTGATTGAACGCATCTCTAATCTTAGTTTGAACTAGGTTCCTTAGTTTACGAAATTGAGCATGTATTATACTGCTCTTTGTTCTTTTTGCAAGTCGGCGCTTGCCATCACGTTCCCTCATCCGATTTTTAATTTCGGATGTGATCTAGGGGGCAGCTTTATTAAAGTTTTGAGGAACGTGTAGCGGAGAAAATTTATTGAATGAGGAGACTAGGTAATTAGTCAGAGCGTCGATTTTATTATTTATATCTGTATCTAGTAATATTTTTTCCCAATCGTACGTCATTAGATGTTCGTGGAATGTATGTTCATCAATTTTAGAGAGATTCCGCACCAGTATTTGGGTTGGTTTTGAATTTAGATTATAGGAAAATTTAAAGGTAATGTTAATCAAGTCGTGCTTAGAGAGAAAAGGGATAGCATGTTATTCGTAGGAGACAACCTTATCCATATCTTCTACAATCATTAGGTCAATACGAGTACTGGAACGATCAGTATGATGAGTAAAATCATGAGTTACAATCGAGAGTCCCGAAGAGTGTACCAAAGATGTTAGATATTTAAAATGATTGGAAGTGAGATTTAGGTTAGTGTTAAAATCGCCAGTAAGGATAATGTTACTAAAGTTAGGAATAAATGTAAAAATTACCGATTCAAGCTCTGTGCCATGGGAGGCATTGGGTGGTTTATAAAGTACTCCCACTAAAACACTATCAGAAGTTGACTTAACTTCAACAAAGAGAAATTCGGTCGTGGGGTAAGTAGCTACTGAACTCACACCAACCACAGTCCCATTCAGACTACCATGCAGAAAAAGACAAACTCCACCACCCCTTCTCTCGTCTCTGTCTCGTCGAAAGAGCGAGTAGTTGTTAATTGCAACGAGACTAGAGGATATATTGGGAGTTAACCAGGACTCAGAAACAGCTATTATATGGTAGGAACATGTGCTGAAAAAATGTTTGAATTCTAGAAAATGTGCCAAGAGAATATATCCATGGATATATTAGGAGAAAGATTTTATAGAAAAACGATTCAAAAATGGGAAGCTCACGCAGCACACGTAAAAATTGACTGAGACGAAAAACCATTATCAACACAACCCAAACTAAGTAAGAACAATTCAAATTACAATATCGGCAATGAATACAAGTAAGACAGATACTACCGGAATAATAAATAATGTCGAAAACAATGTCGTAGAACCCTAGACAAATTCTCAACAAAAGTGGACATGATTTCGTAATCGATATCCGGATATCCGGAGAGCTGTGAATATTGAGATGAAATTAGAATATTTAAGGTATCCAAAGTACACAATTAAGCCTAATAGTATACAATTACTTTCAGAAAGACCAGTATCAAGATTAAAAACTACTAGTTTAAATATGAGATCATGTTTGTTATCTGAAGATACATATGTACAAGGTAGAAAAAACTGAAAAATGTTCAAAATATGTTTATCAACGAGCATCAAATAGCCAAACAATAATAATATCACACCATTGTGTGTGTAAGCATACCGTAGAAAGCCTAATTACTATTGGAATCGCTCTACGTGTTGCAGCAGTGACAGTTGAATCCTAGGCGTGCCATCATGCTTTCGACAAAAGATCTTTCCTTCGTCAATCCAAAGATATTTTATCTTCTTTTGTCTCCTTAAATTCAATGCAGAAGCGTAGATCCTTCGATTATAGGGTGTCAAAGCCTCACGGATAAAAATGAGACTTTTCTCATTATCTTGCCAGCCAAGATTGGTCGTAGAGAAGTCTCGTACTTTTCTCCTCTGCTCGATTATTTTATCTCTTACCAACTGTCTGCTAAACTTGGCAACGATGATGGGTGCGAGCAGTGGATTTGATGTTGGGGATTTACGAATGCGATAAACATTCATAAGGTCATCTTTAGTGAAGGGAGCATCAAGAGCCTTCGAAACCCATTCTAGGACCGATGGAAGATCCTCATTCGGCTTCATAGGTAACCCTTGAATTTCAAGGGTACTTTGAAGCGCAGCTTGCTCTTGGTAATTGAGAGAAGCTTCAAGTGAGGCGACCTTCAATTTTAGCGAGCTTACCTCCGCCTTTATTTGTGTGACCTGATCCGCATTGCTAACAGTAGAACTTTCAAGCAGTTTAATTCTGCGAGAATTCTCTGAAATATCTAGCTTGATATCCTGAACCTTAGTGTTGACTTTTGTAATCCACTCTAGTTGCTTAGTTTCGAATTCCTTGAAAATATTTCTAATCTGTTCCTGCGCCTGCACGGCCGCTTCCCTCTGAGCTTGCAAGACAGCACTGTGAATAGCCTCGATGTATCCAGGCGGCAGGGCCACAGCAGTGACAGGGACGGCAGAAACTGTTGTAGGTAAGGGGTTAGGCTACCTGATCCTTACTGGCGGGGTCGATACCTCCACTTAGCAAGGAGCTTTGATCCAAACCTGAAGAGGTGTCGCTAGCATTTGATGATTTGCAGTTCACACAAATAAAATCGATTAATCCTTTTTTTAGATCATCAAATGATTTTTTTGAAAATCCAACATTCACGCAGGCTAAGTGGCTGAACACGCCACACTTAATGCAGGAAACAGCACCCTGCGATCCTCTGGATATTGTCTTATTACACTCGGGACAAGCACCCATTGTAATATACGTATTAACTGCGTGAGAACTGTCGACATCCGAAGCTGAAAAACAGTCTTTTAAGCACCAAAGAGCCCAAAAATCACCAAATGCAACATATACACTGTACTCCGAATACAAAAACAATCACTGAGATGCAATACAAAGTACAAAATTGCCCAATAAATAATTTATGGCAAGTAAAGAGCGAGACGAAACGAAGCACACGTCAAGAACCCAACAGGGTATGTTAAAAATGTTGTAATTGAAAAGAGAAGTTCGCAAAGTGTTTCTTTGTCGTACATTATTGAATATTTTAACATCACCGTTTTTTACATCGTAATTCAAATATCCACAAATGATAAATTTCAAATATACACATGATCAAAGTCGGACGATATTTCCTCATAACAGGAAGCTTCTTTTTATTAAAACGGGTTTTGCACCGATTAATATTTGCCAATACGTCAGCTCAGAAGAAGTTTTTTTTGTCTTTAATTGCCATTCTGATTTTACACGAAGTATTTTCGCTCCCTTGTACAATTGCCAGTTTGGCAGTTACCTCCTTCGACCTTTCCTACGTCGACCCAGGAATTGAAAAAGCAATTTTTAAACAATTTCTTTTATTTTCTATCCCCATTAATTGAAAAAGCAATTCTTGAGCAATTTCTTCTATTTCCTATTTACCGTATCTCGAAATGATGATCGTGATCATGAAATGCGGACCAAGTGTGATAATATTTTAGATCAACATAGGAAGAGACCATTTTTCATTTTTGCTTTTGCGAATCTTCAAATTATAAGATGTAAAAATGAATTATTGGGTGAGATTATGCGCCGGAAATTTGCGCATTATGCGACATTCGGCGATGAACTAAGAATAATTGATAACCAAACATATTCTATGCAAGCTTCAATGTAACTTATCTTTGTCACACCAGCGAGTATAATTATGTTATTAGGTTCATGAAATATGAAAGAACATGTTCGTAACTTTGGTCTAATAGTAGTCCAGTATGTATTGTATATCATCAGTCCACCCAACTTACATATTAGGAATAAGCGCAAAATTCAAAAAGGCTATGGTAGATCATTACCCAATTTTGGCACCCGCATATGTCAGAAAGTGAAGCAGAAACATATAGTATATATATATATATATATATATATATATATATATTATAATTATACCATTGCTTAATGTTGATATATTGTGAGACTTTCAAAAGTATCAGCCAACCAAGGCTGTGATATTAAAATCTATAATAATGTAAAATAAAGAAACACTTTGTGAACTTCTCTTTTCAATTACATTCATTTAAAATAAATGTAAACATACTGCAATAAAATAATTAAGTCCTTAGTTACTATTAAAATTTTATGTTGAAAAGTCAGTCGCCCCCAAGCACCCCAACAGATGGAAGACTCCCAACTGTGCACGTCTCAATTCGCAAGGGGTATAACTGTGCAAGGAGAAACTGTGCACGTCGATGACAGATGGTACAACTATGCACGTTTCTGGCCACTTGCACAACTGTGCACGTGCACAGATGGGACACTCCCAACTGTGCACGTCGACATTTAGATGTACACAGGTGGTACTCAACTAACATTTTACGTGCACAGATGGAACACTCCCAACCGTGCACGTTCATAGTTACGAGTGTCCCATCTGTGCACGTGGACGTATGTGTTGATAACCTGATCATATCATTTAAGACGTACACAGTTGGGAGTCTCCTATCTGTGCATGTGCACAGTTGGGAGTGTTCCATCTATGCATGTAAAACGTTAGTTGAGTACCATCTCCGCACATATAAATGTCAACGTGCACAGTTGGGAGTGTCCCACCTGTGCACGTGCACAATTGTTCCAGTGGCCAAGATCGTGCACAGTTGTACCACTAACCTTCGATGTCCACAGTTAGGCAAGTGCACAGTTACTTTGTGCACAGTTGTACTCCTCGCAGATTGAGACGTGCACAGTTGGGAGTGTACCATCTGTACACGTGTACAGTTGGGAGTCTCCTACCTGTGCACGTGAAGCGTTGGCAGGGAACCATCTGTGCACGTGCACAGTTGGAAGTCTCCCATATGTGCACGTGAACTGTTGCTAGGGTACCATCTGTGCACGCCTAACATTTCGACGTGCACAGTTGGGAGTGTCCCATCTGTGCACGGAAAATTCGAGACGTGCACAGATGGTGCGGTGTACAGTTGTGCCTGTGACCAACAACGTGCACAGTTGTACCAGTGGCCACCGACGTGCACAGATGGGCTCCGTATCGTGCACAGTTGTACCAGTGGCCACCGACGTGCACAGATGGGCTCGTCCGTCACCCAACCCCGCCCCGTCTCTCCTACTCTCATTACCTTCGTTTACCCTTCTCCCAAGTATTGATCCCTCTGCTCTCAGCTCTTCTCTCTCTTCGTCCCAGATCCATTTCATCCCATTCACCCACAACCTGTCTTTCCCTATCCAAACATTACCTCCGTTCCTCCTCTCTATCCATGCTTAGTACCCTTTTCCTTCCCATAATTTCTCGCTTCTCTCCCTCGCTTCCCACTTTTACTATGAGCACACCTGTTTTCCCTTCTGTCTTTCTCCCCAATAACTTCACCGTCTCCACTCTCACCTGAGCCCCAATATCATTCATCAGCTTCTCCACTTCTTCCTTTCCCGAATCGATTTCTACTGTCATTCCTTTAATTACTATATTTCGCTTTCTTTTCTCTTTCTCTTCTCCTTCTAGTCTTACTTCTATTTCATTCAGCCGTCTGCGCATTCTCTCATTTTCTTCCTGCACTTTCTTATTATCCCCCTTGACTAAGTTCCGCTGGTCGCTGGTTGTCGCCACTTATCAAAAAAACCCTTCGCGTTCGTACTATTCAAACTGTGCGCTCTTTGTAGCCTTTGCAGGTTCGTCGGTCTGCCTCGTTTCCTTGCTACCGCCCCCCCCCCCCCCAAGCTTCACGAATACCTCAGCCTCATCACTACTTTCATTGTCGCCAATGCAACCTACGTCACGTTTTCTTTTCCCTCGCTTTCAATCCCCCATGCAAATCGTTCAATCTAGATCTGAAGCCACCACTCTAACAAATCACTCCAAATCTCTCACATTATAACTCACCACTCTTAAACAACTGTCTTTTCTCATTCATCCAACCCTCACATTCACCTGTCACTCACCCCGCGTGAAAAACACGCCACTTTTCACAACCGTTCCTAACCTCAAAATCCTTCTCTCTTCCACTTTTGACAAATTATAAATCATTCACCACCCTTCTACCAACCCCTTCACTCTCACTTATTCCTTAGCCCTCAAACACTCTACTCACCGCCCTTTGTCCTCTCAAACTCCCTCTTTCCCTTCACCAAAGCCAAAAAGTTAGCATCACAAAATATCACCAACAATCGCGATCGGTACCGGAAACGGAAGCCTTACCTAATCATATCAAGTTTTTATGAACGCCCTTATAGCATTTAAATGAAGGATCTATTTTTCTCTTCTGCAGGAGAGGCGTGCCGAGTTAGTAAGGCAAAATAAAGCAGCTCTGGAGGGAAATAAAAAAGCGGAGATGGTGGCAGAGGAAAAGAAAGTTGCCAGCTCAGGCTAAATGCGCTTTTAGTGTGGTAAATAATTTTAAGTTATCATCTCGAGTATATTGCAGATAAAGACACTGCCTTATTATGTTTTAATCACGGCCTTAGCATTTTTAAAAACTAATTTAGTCAAACCTTTTAAACTCAAAATTCTAAAAAAAACTCTTAAATTAATTTAGAAATTACACGAAAAGATGTTGAGCATTATAGAAAGATCCGAGAATCGGGCAGATGCACTTTTCGAAAAAGTTGCCTTAAACTTACTTTATAGTATGACACGAATAGCTGAAGAGTTGCAACTTCTATTTTTACAATTACTATCATAATCTGCTAAGTTTAAAAATTTTTTTCTAAGTAAATATGATAGCAGCACAAATGTTGATAAAACTGGCTTTAGGAGCAGAATTTTTTGGTTACTTGATGTGCAGGAGTGAAAGATAAAGGAAAGAAATCGGATGAATTCTCTTTGTTCCTTCTAAAATCTCCTGCACAATTCCGTTTAAAAATATGAAGTAATAGATTATTATTATCGCTACGATTTAATATAAGAGTAAATAATGCATATGTGCATAAATATTCCATCAATTTGCACGCGAAATATGTGCATTCGCCGTACATATTATATGTGATAGTGCTTTGTACTAGGCTTTCAAACCATTTTGTACTTGATCATTGTAATATTATTGCGCTAATAAAACTGATACATAATCTAATATTTAGTCTAACCTTACTAATATTACGACGCTTCTGTGATGACTTTCATATTTGTCAAATTGTCTAATATCGGAATGGATTCATTTTGAGTAAAAAAATATCGTGGCTAGAATTTTTAAGAACTTTTTTTATAGACCAATACATTTTGCTGTTAATCTCTAATCACGATACTGTCGTTTGCAAGCTACATCAGGATATATCGTAATATAAGAAAAATATATACCTCCGTTTTACATATTTACGAAACTATATAACAATGCCTGCGAGAAATTCTCCACACGAATGCTATGTGCTAATGCGAAAATGAAGTGAACATTTGACATTCGAGATGGTAAAGATTTGATTTATTAGAATGACCGTTGCACGTCAGTATTTCTGTACTGATGTCAGATTTTAAAAGATAAATCATCTATGAGTTCCATTCTGTCAAATTTTCACATTCTTTCGAGCTACGATTGTATTCTTTTGTTGAAAACATTGTAATGCGCATACAAATGTCTATGCAATGATTATGTAAGTATAATATGGTTATACGTTGTTCGTATCATTTATGGTGGGCTTTAGTATTGTATTGAATGGAAAAGCAAGTGAATTGATATGAGATGTTTTACGCGAGAGAGCATAAAAAGCAATAATAAATACACGTTCATAAAAAATGTAAGGTGTCTTATGAAAATATATCTTCCTTAATATTTATAAGTATAATGATAATAAGAAACTAAATATTTTAGAAAACAAATTATAATTTTTAATATTTCACGTTCTACATAATATAAATATACTAGGGTTGCCCAAAAAATATATACATTTGGGAATTTTTGACCCGCGCAATCGCCAAATAGTTCTCTCGTGGAAACAAATGAATACTACATTTTTTTATTTTAAAACAAAATGATTTTTAGTATGTTGTGTGCATTTTGTACCTTATGGAGTTTAACACGTAAAACGTATACTTTTTTACTCCTTCGATTTTGTTCCAGAAATTATAAGTCAATTTATTTACCCTTTTATAAACTTGTTCTCTTCTCAGCAAAGATGCATTTTGTCAAATTTTAATACATAAACAAAGATATCAAAATTTGAGACATCTTGAAAGTTGCATAAAATTGCAATATTTGTAGACTCGTAGCGAGCCTTAGATATGATTGTTTAACTTGAAATTTTCAAGAAGCATTTTTGTAGATATTAAGAACAGATTTATATAAAAAAAATGTTCATTATTTTTTAATTTATAGTTTTGAAGCAATTACAAAAATGAGTGAAAAATAAAAATTTCAGCCCAACAACAGCTTCACTCGTAAACTGCAGAATTTATGGCACATAAATTGAACTCAAAGTGGCTTATTGTTAGAGGCTTGGGACTTCCAGATGCAGGCGTGACCATAAAGCCCCCTGCTACAGGCCTAAACCTGTAGCCCAGTACATTTCCCAATTTTTTTCGCACTTTCTGGGGAGTCAATCAATTTTTTTACAATACCCGAACCCTAAGGTGACACTTGACTTCAATGATTTAAATAGAAGGGCTCGCTTCAGGCTCTCTTGAGACTTTTGTATTTTAATTCGTACCTTAAGAGAAAACTTCAAAATACTACACAAAGTACAAAAAATCATTTTGTTTCAAAATGAAAAAATATATACGTAATTATTTGTTTCCACGAGTGAACGATCAGGCAACTGCGCGGTTCGAAAATTTCAAAATGTATATTTCTGGTCCACCCTAAAATATACACGGCTACGCTCGATTGTCTTAAACCCAAAGAATCTTGCCCACTTCAGTTTGCATGCCATTCTAACGTTTTCCCCGCTTTTTTCGAAAGCGCCCTTCCCCTATTCTCAAAAAACTTCCCCTTTTCTCTTTCTTATTGTAAAGTTGTAGGCTCCAGAAGCTACGATCATGGTTCCTTAAAGCAACCAATCCCGACGCAACTGAAACGTGTACGTCATCCACTCCTGCTCCTTCTATGCACAGTTGGATATGAAGGTTTGACCTCTCGATACTTTTTTAGAGCTACCAATCTTTATACAATGTTATGAGGAACAGTGTTGACGGACCAGATGAAGTGATCCCAGAAGTACAGCCTTTTGCATCCGGCTTGCGATTGACTGAGCCTGACGCTGGCAAGCCGGGATTTTGTTGAGTTGGCCAAGAAAAGAAGCTTGCATACCTCCAAGACAGCCGATTATGAGAACTACAAGATGGACTTTGTAGCCTTGGTACATCCTGCTCAGCTCGAAAAGAAGTGATTGATATTTCGCCCGTTTTTCTTCCTCCTTTTCAGTGTTATTACCATCGGCTGGTGCCGAGAATTCAATCACGTAAATGATCTTCGTCTTCAGATCTTGGAGGACAATATATACTTTGAGCATCCAGTGAGAACATGTCCAAGTGTTTATGGATTTTGCTTGCACGCTTGGCAGTTGGTATCCTCTACAGGTACATACATTATGCGCTCGCGGTAAACCAAGGTGTCTATAATGCCGTCTTGACAGGCAAAAAGAAATCCCTCAGTCTCCGATCTCAATCCAGCAGATTTGAGAAACATGTTGGACAAACCCGTCGATAGCTCTTGTCTACGTATAATGTCGTAGAATTTACCATGAAGGGGCTTGTTAGCATGTTCTCTTGGTAGAAGCGAATGTAGAAGTAGAAGTGATGATAGGCCGTGTGTAGTGTCGCTGAAATCAAATGGAAGACCAAGCTCTTTTGCGGCACGGTATAGAAACGCCGCAGAATTGACGACTTCATGTTGATGTACGAGTCGCATAAGAGAATCTGTGCTATTTAGAACTGAGCAGGCTGTAGCAAGAACCGTTCTTCGATGAAGACACTCCAAGCTCAGCAAACCTCTGTCCCCTTTATCTCGAGGGAGCTATATTCGAGGTACGGAAGATCTAGGTTCATGACTTCGATGGATTGTCATCATCTTGCGGGTGCTTCGGTCAAACTACATCAACTCATCGGCGTTCCATTTTACTGCACCAAACGTGTAGAGCAGTATAGGAACGGCCAGCATATAGGTCGCTTGGATCTTATTTTTCTCAGATAAGTCGGAAGCCCAAAATTTTCTGAGAATTTGGCTATATCTTTTTTCAAGGACCGTTTTCAATACACGCACATTTTGGGTTTCCGCTTGCGGTATTCCAAGTTATGCATATGTTTCTCCATTACCAAGATGTTGAATGATATTTCCACCTACGAGTTGAACATCCTGATCGTCACGCGATGATGTAGTTTCTAGTATTCCTTTGTGTAGATGGACGCAGGCACACTTGTCCAGTCCCAAAGCTCATGCCAATCGCTTTGGAGTACCCATTTACCACCGCCACAAGGATGTCAAGGTCCTCTTTAGAAAAGGCAAAGCCACATAGGTATCCAGAGCTTTTGCCTCAAAGCGCAATAGATAGAGGCAATAGGCAGATGCAGAAAAGTATCGGACTTAGAGTCTCCTTGGAAGACCCCCTCTTATATGTGACATAGCAGGTAGTCACTTGTATTTTGTCAGGTGTTATGACAAATCTTGTCCGCCACAAAAGCATAAGCTCTTTCATGCATCTCACTATTATTGGATGCACCTCCAGGCACTCATGGAGCTTGATAAGTTGATAAGCTCATGGTTCGTGTTATCGAATGCCTTATGCGGTAGTCAATCCAAGACATGGACAGATTGCGTCAATACCTGATCGAATCCTGGATAATACACCTGTCTATTAACAGGTTCTCCCTGCAACCTGCCAGCCCTCTCTTGCATCCACGTTGTTCAACTATTGCACTCCATACCGGCTCTATAGATGTTAATATACTCTCTTTGAGGATGCCAGTGAATAGCTTTTGTAGCTGGTGTTTAAACAATCTATGGGCCTGTAGTTCTTTGGATTTGACAAATCTCAGGTCTTCGGGTCTTAGGCCCTGGCGCTGAAAAGTTCTTAGTTCTAGCGATAACTTTCTTCACTTCTTCAGCAGTAATTAGTGGACACTTTTCCTCTGGACCTTGCAACATTTGTCTTTGGTCAAAGTCACGAAAGAGCAACGTTTTCATTTAGCTGATAATTATCTCCATATGCTTGCTCCCAGACGACCTGAATCTCTTCTCGACTAGGCGGATTTTCAACGGCATATCACGTTTTATTGAACAGACGGGAAGGATAAGTAGAAAAGGTGGAATTTTCCTAAATCTACTTTACTCAACGTTCAAGGCGCCTCTTTCGCTGTTAACAGTTTACACTTGTTCAGCGTGTGATTTGCTTTCCTTAAGTTTCTAGTAAGTGCCCTAACTTTTGGAGTGAATTTTTTATTTGATAATATGTAGCTAATCACGCACCGAAAAAATTCATCGTTCACAAAATAAATCATTGTTTGAGCAGAATTTCAAAAAGATGGAAGCTTGACTTTAACAGAGCGCAACTACCTGCAAGTCATCCACGTGCCACCGTATCCCTGCAACCTGAAGAATGAAAACTGTTAAAAAGCCATTTTCATCTGATGTCATCATATTTTAATGGAGAAGAGAAGCAGCAAAGCATCAATTGTGGAAAATTTATTATCCATTTTACCGTATCATATGGAGATTTTTTAGTAGCATTGTATGATAAATTTTGTGAATTCTTGGCCATAAAAACTACCAGCAATTACCCTACCTTCATAATCTTTAAGCATATACGTTATAGGTTCAGTATCTTTTACGCGACTCACAGTAAATATTTCAGTTGCCCAGTTTGGTAACCTTTTTCAAAAACTTTCTTATATTTACTAATAACTACTTTATCACCTAATTTAAATTTTGATTTTTTAATATTATGTTTAACTGTAAGTTTTTTGCAAATAACACTCAACAGCAATTTTGTCTCGTGGCGAGCGGTAACATCATTCGGTTTCATTATAATAGTTCGATGTTTGCTATCATCATGAGGAGACATTAAATCAGATAAAATAATATCTAACCTTTTATAATTTGTGACGTTGCAATTTTATCGCACGTCTCAAAAGTGAATTGAACCTCCCTAATAATTATAATTTATTTGTTTTCACTCAAATTCTTAATACTTATACTCTTGATTCCGTGGCTTGATGCGAACGGCAGGGTCGGCACTCTTCGGCGCTTAATTTAGTTGTAATTTAGATTTTAGAAATAATTTAGTTCGTATTATTTATTCTGTTATATACAAAAATTCCTATGAGCACCCCCTGGATCACCAATACTTCCCCAACTAACGAGTTGAGTTTACGCTACCCCTTCGTTGCGTCATCGACTAGGGTTTTTTGCCACCTCCAACCATGGGAGGCTTCTACAGTACGGTGACCTTCACCTAATTCTTCCCTACGGCAACGACGAAAGTTTGAGTTTAATTTCGCCACCTCCCACTTCTAAGATACCAGGCTGGTCCCAGTTGCAGGAGAAGGAGGGTGGCATTACTTTTTTTTGGTCCAAGAAACAAGGCGTGTTCCTGTTGAGGACATCTTCTTTTGGGTACGGTGGCTACCATCCAAGACCCAGGCGTTTGTTCCAGTGAGGAGGTACGACCACCGTTATATTAATTGGTAGCCCCCCCCCCCACATACAAGGGGGGCGGGATGATTTTGGTTGTTCGCCCCGAGAGAGAAGGGGTAGAACAGTACTCATCTGTCAAAACCTCGTCTGTCAAACCCTCAAATACAGTGGAAAAGTATTCAGCCGCCCCTGCCCCGACTCCGCGATGAACAGCAGTGGGACTCCGATACCATGTCGAAAGTCGAACGGACCTCTTTTTCTAACGTGTGAAGATAGAAAGAGAGATTCGTTCGACTTTCGACTGTGAAACAGCATCGGAGTCCCACTGCAGCTTCTTTTAGGAGACAAGGAGGACGCTAGAAATCTCGGGGGTCGACACGGGACAGAAAAGAAAGGAAGATTCGGCGAAGAGAAGAACAGGCGGCAAGGCAGACCAACGAAGAGCGAGAA
Organism: Andricus curvator; assembly: GCA_932195095.1. Classification (NCBI taxonomy): domain Eukaryota; kingdom Metazoa; phylum Arthropoda; class Insecta; order Hymenoptera; family Cynipidae; genus Andricus; species Andricus curvator. The sequence continues at coordinate 4,919 of CAKNYM010053311.1, read as the reverse complement.
CGAC
>CAKNYM010053305.1:1763578-1804970 GCA_932195095.1 Andricus curvator | reverse complement strand
GGGGGGGGGGGGGGTGATTACTGTTATTCAATGAAGGATTACAATCTGTTGTACAAGCCTTCGTAAATTCTTTAAAATCTTTGTAAAATGTTGTTAAATCTTTTGAAACCTTTGAAATTGTTTAGGCCTTTGTGCAAGCTTTGACATCTTTGTAAAATCTTTGAAATATTTGTGAATTCTTTGAGCTCTTTAGAAATATTTGAAATCATTGTGAAATCACCGAAATCAGTCCCTTATCTTTTGGAATATTTGAAATCTGTTCAATCTTAAAAATTTTTGAAATTTTTGAAATGTTCATAAAATCTTCGTGAATTCTTTGAAATCTTTGTAAAATCACTGAAATTATTTTTAAATCTCTGGAATATTTTGAAATTTTTGTAAAATCGTTGAAAGGTTTGTAAATTTGTTGTGAAATCTTTCTAATTGTTTGAAATCTTTGAGATAATTGTGAAATCACTGAAATAATTTTTAAATCCCTGAAATCTTTTTAAATCTTTGAAATTTGTTAAATCTTTGAAATCTTTGTAAAATCACTGAAATTATTTTCAAATCTCTGAAATATTTGCAAATTTTTGTAAAATCGTTGAAAGGTTTGTAAATTTATTATGAAATCTTTCTAATTATTTGAAATCTTTGAGATAATTGTGAAATCACTGAAATAATTTTGAAATCTCTGGAATCTTTTGAAATCTTTCAATTCTTTGCGATCTGTTAAAACTTTGTTGAATTTTTAAATTTTGTGTATTCTTTGAAATCTCTTAAATCTTTATTCGATATTTAAAAATTTTGAAATCTTTATATAATCTTTGTAAATTCTTTAAAACCTTTGTAAAATCTTTGAAATGTTCATGAATTATTTGAAATTATTGTGAAACATTTTTACAATCTCTGGAAAATCTTTGAAATAATTGTGAAACCACTGAAATAATTTTAAAATCTCTGAAATCTTTTAAAATCTTTGGAATCTTTGCAAAATCACTGAAATTATTTTCAAATCTCTGAAATCTTTGTAAAGTCTTTTTGAATTCTTCAAAATCTTTGTGAAATCATTATGAAGGATCTTTGTGAAATCACAAAAATTATTTACAATCTCTGAAATCTTCTGAAATCTTTGTAAAATCTTCGAAACGTTTGTGAATTATTCGAAATTTTTGTGAAATCTTTTGTAATCTTTGGAAAGTCTTTGAAATAATTTTGAAATATCTGAAATATTTTGAAATCTTCGGAATATCTTTAAATCTCTGTGAAGTCACTGAAATTATTTTGAAATTTTTATAAAATCTTGTGAAATATCTGGAATATTTTTTTAAATCTTTTTCAAATCTTTGAAATCATTAAAAAATCACTAAAATCATTCTAAAATCTCTGAAACCTCTTAAAATCTCTGTAAAATCTTTGAAATCTTCTTGAATTCTTCGAAAATTGTTGAAATCTCTGAAATTGTTGTGAAATCTTTAAAAATATTTTGGAATATATGATATCTTGAAATATGGTATACATTCGAAAAGACAGTGATCAACCTATTCGTTGACATTCTATTCATTCATGTCCAATTAAAATCTAAGCTGATCCCAAATTATACATCTCTGTTCTAAAATACCACAGACATATTTGATTGTATCGATTATTATTCTAACCTATTATAATCTTATCTTATTCTATCAATGTCTATCCGAAACTATTTTAAATCAAATTTATTTTATTATTTTTTACCAAATATATTCTATATGATGATATTGATTTCTGTCGCCATATATTGTAAACATATCTAATTGTAAGCTAATTGCTCACTCATATATTCCTCTCTGTTTTTATTTATTGCTATCATTCATCATATCATTTCCTATCCGAATATATTCCAAACTTATGCCTCTTGCCACCTTCAGGTGATAGTCTAAATTTATTCTATAATATCTATTTTCATACTAATATACTCGACACATATCCAATTGTATCCATTACTATCCTAAACTGTTCTTAGATATAGTCTAAATTTATTATATTATACCTATTATACATATACTGTTTTGATTCCTCACTTTATAAGCTGCCTACTAAATTCAAAAGAAATGTTGCCAGATTACTGTTCTCTGGTCACGAGTCTGATATATGGATCTCAGATTTCTGTAATTAGAAATCATTTCAAGTCCGACATGGTAGGTGGCAAGTAGAAGATGTAATTCTAAGTCAGACCTGTGATTTGCTTTGTTGTAGAAGTAATTTTAGGTCAGACATGGAAGGTTTCGAGTAGTAGAATTCATTTTAAGTCAGACCTGAGAGCTGTAATGTAGTAGAAGTCATTTGAAGTGGGACATCCTAATTTAAAGTAGTATGAATGATTTCAAGTCAGTCATATTGTGTTTCAAGTAGATTAGGCCAGTATCTCTCTGAATAAATAATTTTTGATCAATCATTTAATTAGACACATATTTTTCACTGCAATATGGCATTAATGCAGGAAAACAAAAACGCAAATGTTCGAGAAGTCTGATATAAATTGGCTGCATCGTGGTGAAAGCATGAGGCGGTGATTGTAGCGAGATACGCAGGAAACACGTACTGACCGATCGTACGTGGCTTGTTGTTGAAATGGATGAGAAATAATTGTCCTGTGGTTGTCTATACGAAGTGTAACCGTACGTTTTACGCAGGTGGTTGCAAGTCACTCTATATATACGGGATTTTTAACGAAGTGACATCGCCACCATCAGTTCGTTTCAGCCGTATCCAGCTATCTTCTGCTATTTCTGAGGCAGGTTTTTTTTCTTTAAAGAACATTATTTTTAAGTATGCTTAAGGATATCTGGACTTAAGCTCAAAATTTTGAAGGTAATTACAAACTTTCTTCAGAAATATGGATAAAAAATTCAGATAATAAATAAAGATATAGCTTATAAAAAAATTGATGCATTATTGTATTGGAATGTTCTCCATGAATGTGTTTGATTTTATAGTCAATAGGGATATAAAAGCGTGGAACGTATAAAATGTAACGTAAAGTACTGAAAGAACTAAACGTGTATAAATATTTCTATATTCGTAATAAAATAGACACTGTTGGTTTTACATTGACGCTCTTCAGTTCCACGATTTTAAAATCCGCTTCCATCTTCTATCTCCCGGAGAGAAAAGAAGGTTTTTCAACATTACTATGCTTGTCCTTCCCTCTAGCAAATAGTGATTTCAGCAATCGATTTCTGTTCAAAAGAGCAGCGTAGCGTGTTCGCTGGGTTATGCACAAGAGTGAAAAATGAGGTCTCACAAAAATCGGAGAGTCATCTCATTAGAAAGGGCCGCGGATTCAGAAAATTTCTGGGATTTCCACAACTCTTGTAGGTGAATTAAACGCACACATCATTCAGCTACATAACTTCATATGCCTTTAATACAGAGATCTACCCGTGTGGAAAAATTTCGTGGCAGTCTTGAATCATGCTAAAGCCAGTACAGTTTTTCTCAAGCCTGTCTATTCACACAATACTAGCCTGGCGCTACACTGGTGCTGTCTAGTTTTTCCACGTGTTTGATTAAAACCTTTCTGCTGTCTAGTCCCAGTCTTGTTGCTATGTAGGAGTTCATTACAAATTTAAATATATGAAGACTGGTCAGATTTTAGCTAGTTTCTAGACAGAATCGATATTTGGACTTAAACAAAAGTTACAAAAGTGAATTCAGAAAATAGTAATTTTTGGCTAAAAGATTTAGGAAATTACAATAAATAATTGCATGAATGCTCAATTAATAATTAAATGTACACTATTACATATTTAAGACAATAAACAATAATTATTGAAGGTGATTGAAATCTTAATGTGTGTACGAACTGTATTCTTAACAAGGATTTTTTGTTAAAGAATGTTTCAAAACATTTTCTTTCATATGAATTATATAGTAAAGTTGTAATAAATTCATATTAAATTTATAATAATTATAATATGTATGATGCTATATATTATATTTATAATATTCCAGGAAATAAAATTTTATGATATATTATTGATTTAATTTATTTTAATTTTTTATTGATTACGTGTATGATAATCAAGCCTATAACGTATTAATTATGAAAAATAATAAACAATAATTATTTCGTAGCCTAATCGCAAGCATAAGCATACAAACTGTATTATTTTCAATGATTTATTCACACACCAACCACTTTTAATGTTTGAAAATTGTTCATGTTTTATTGGAATAAATATTAAGATGTCATGAATTTATATTCATATGCGACAAAAATAAAAAAATGTTCCATTTTTAGATGGCTGAGTGTGTTAAGGCGACGGGACAAAGTTACAGCAAAAGTTCGCACACGGCGAATGTACAAGATTTGCAGAAACTCATTTTTTTATTTTTTTTGTGTACAAATACTTTTTTTATATTTTTAATTAACTGAAAAATCTATATACTAGACTTTTGTGTCATAAAAAGTAATTATATTATTTATTATTAATTATTTCTGATCAAAATAGATGATCTGTCTAGAAACTAGTCGATCCGAGCGTTACATCCCAGTCTAGCCAATGGCGGAATTGTAAGAAAATACTCACCATATTTAAAAAATAATATTAATATAAAATGTAAAAGGCTCTGATCATTTTTCTAATGAATTGATCATCATGCATGTGAAATAAAGCCGTTTTTTTTATCTTTTTCTTCAGATAACCACATACGTAACAAAAGGCCTCTCGACCAAATTTAAATCCCCAGTCCTAGAGCTTACAGTTTATTTCGGTGAAAAATGTTCCCTGCGTTTATCTATATAACTTTAACTGTAGGTTGAAACTTCCGCATGTAACAGAATAAGTTTTCATGATATTGTGACAATAACCACGAGCCATCAATGTCTCCTCAATTTTTCGTAGCCACCACTGAAATGCCAGCGTAGCTCACATCGTCGTAGATTTTCACGGTTTGGCGTATTTAATTAAAATCCGTCGAGCTGAAAACCGTGGAAAAATCAGTGCACCTCTCATCCTGAATGTATCCCTTTCTCTTTTCATTCTGTCTGTGTGAAGGCTTACCGATTTTTTCTACCTCGCATATGACAAAAGTTCTCACACGGTAGGATGCGATGTACGTGGGAGGAGAGAAAGTTTTACCTCCGAGTGACGGACGACTGACAAAAAAATTGAATAACCGAGATGCACCCCTTCAATTCCCTTTAGCCGCATTTCGTTTGTATTAAAGGGGAAGCGGCATTATCGCTATGTGGTTTGTGAAGCGAGAGACTGACTGAGCAATTTGATATGAAGCTGTGGAAATACGTATGGCGAACTAGCGGCACATCACGCTTTATACATCAACCATATATGTATATGTATATCGGAAACTTGGAAAGGCCCCAAAGGCCTATCACGAAAGACTATGGCCTATTATCTGCCACAAATTTCTCCTTGACTTCCTTTTATACATAAAACCTCTCCAACTAACCTGAATGCATGAAGGTCTGACTTGAGTTGGGTTTTACTACTGAATCAAGAAGCCTCTTGAAATTTAAGACAATATGCTGCGAAACATCCATTTTTGAAGTGGATTATTTTATGTTCAAAAAAACATATCGTATTTGTCGACTTTCTTGCGCCATTTTTAGGAGCAAGTTAGTCACTAATTTTATTAAATTAAAAGTAAAATATTGATTAAATTTCTGTTCTCAAATTTCACTTATAAGAACGAGTATTCGTTTTTTCAGTATGCAGTTACTAGTTTAATAGGGTCAGCTAAAGAAAATATCAATAACTTTTTTTAATCCATGTGTTTTTGCCAGTTAGCCGTAAAATGTTAATGGATTGATCAATCTGGCTTTGAAAATGTTTCATTATACCATTCTATGATTTTTTCGTAATAATGAAACTTATACTCAAGTTAACAAGTAGAGCCTCATTGTTTGAACTGAAAATTAATGAATAAATTGAATTGAAAAATCCCGTGTGTATCTTCATCTTTAAATTAAGATTTACCAAAAATATGTAAGTCGTTTGCTTATAAAGAAAAACACACGCAAGAAGTTTTTATTAAATGTCTATATTTGAATATTTACAGTTTAATTCTTATTGAAATTGTTGAAATATACATAAAAAAATTTCAAAAATTTATAAAATTAGTTACAAAACTATTTTAGTATATTTTTTTATATTTTGCTCTAAATTTTACTTAGATTTAAATATTTTTTATCTTTTCAAAGAAGACAAATTTTAATTATATTCTTCATGTAAAAGAATCATAAATTATATCTTATAGTCATTTCAAGTTACATCAGTATTCAGTTTAAGAAAACCTTTAAAAAATTTAATTGAAAAATCACTTAAAATGGAATTATAAAACATGACTCTTTTTTGTCGTGGGTATTTCAGCGTGAAATTGGGTAAGACAGATTTTTTAAAAACTGCCAGAAAGCTTATTAAATTTCTCGTCGATTGAGCCCTACATAAAGTATTTTCGATAAATAGGAGCCGAGAGACCATGTGAGAAAGCCCGACCTATTTTCAGTTTTTGACCAATTTTCGATTCTCAACTTCCACTTTCTGCATGCTTCAGAAAATTGAATGGGAAAAATTTAGACCTCGCTAAATTTAAGTTTAAAATCTCATTTTCAAAATGAGACCAAAACATAATGAAATATTGACAGGTTCTCCAATTTTCATGAAAAATGTGGAAGCATTTTCAAAACGAAAATCGGGTACTCGAGCGCACAGTGGGGGAAAAAATAAAATTTTGAGAAATACTTGGATTCAATCCGAAATTCCTAGGACCAACGAATCCATAGCAATATCCATAAAAGTTGCCTGAAAGCTCAGTAATTGTTTTAAAATTTATTGTGTTTGTTATAAACTAATAAGTGAATTAAAATGGATTCATGGTGATTAGCAGTGATTCTTCAATTGATTCGCAGTACATTTGAACCATTTATAGATAATAGACGTTTTTCAATTGATTTCTTGAAAGATTCTAAATGATTTTTTATTTTATAAACAAAATTTAAAAACAATTATCCATAGCAGGTATTTCTGATGATATAAATCGAGCTTTTTCTACTGAATTAGCCAAAAATTATACGAAAATGTCACTTATTAGATTTAGTCATCCAATAACAACTGATGATCATTTTAAAAAATTCACTGTCTGGCTATTTTTAGAGGTGAAAACTTGATTTTTTCAACGCTTGAAACGAAAGACCTTGGATACTAATTGTCCCGAGTAGAAAGCTTTACATAATGACTTTGTGAAGCCTTTCGCCTGTGTTGCTTTCTAGAAAGACTGATCAGCGACCTCGCTTGGAGCACTGTTGCGGAACGAACAATCTATACACCCAAAACCCGAGTACAAATTCTTCGACTTGGTTTCAACTTGAATTTCCCCTAATCAAGACATACTGAAGTCGAAAAGTTCGACTCCAGCATGTCTCCTTACTGAGACGGAGCCAGACTTCAATTTATGTCTTGAAGACAAGTTTCCATGTCTTGAAGACATATATTTATACCTTGAGTCGAATTTTTATGACTTCAAGATGAGCGGTTTATAACTTCGAGTATACACCTGCCCTGAAAAAAGTGTCATTCTGAGTGTGATTTCTGATTCCAAAAAGTTTCGTTCTGAGACAAGTTTACGCCGTCTTGAAATCACCATGCTAAGACCATAAAAGTAAGACATTATGTTATGTCTTGTCTCAGTTTTAAGACGCAGCCAGACATCCATGTCTTGGATAGGAACTCAAGACATCACCAAGTCGAACTGAAGTCAAAGCATTTTTCCTCGGGTATACCGCCTCGTACACAATCGTAACAACAATAGTTTAAACAAATTTGTCTATTTAAGCTATTATCATTCTGTTACGCATTAATGGTTCCTTGCTATTGATCAATAACAATTGATGGTTGTTTAAACAAACTTAATTAACAAGTGAATTTTCCGGCTATTTCTGAAGGTGAAGACTTGGTTTTTTTCAACGTAACTAACTGTTAATAACTAATTTTTAAACTTTTGTTCAAAACCCTCGATAATGATCCACTATTGTTATTGTCATTAATAATTTTATAGACAAATTTTTATCCTCTCGTACATTTGTAAACAAAAAAAAATCCGTTTTTCTTGTGGAATATATTGTCAATTACTTAGGCATAACACCTTGCTATCATTTGAGAGAAAACGATGATTTGTTAAACAAATTTGCACTTAGTCAGTATTTGTGTCAATACGACTGCTTTTTCTGGTATTGTTTTCGCTGCATCTTTTAAAGTCTTTATTCTAAGCTTCATATGCCTCTTCTGATGATTGACCGAAAGGGAACCACAACGAAGTCGATTATATTTGAACCATGAATGAAAGCATTATGCATTAATGCAGGCATGAAGGACTAACTTTAGGTTTACCAGGTTTCTAAAAAAAGTTTTGAAGTTAGTTATTTACAGTTGGTTACTTTGAACAAACAAAGTTTTCACCTTCAGAAATAGCAGAAAAACGTATTTGTTAATTAGGTTTGTTTGAATAATTATCAATTGTCATCGATCGATAACACAGAGCCATTACTGAATAACAGAATGCTAATACCTTAAAGAAACTCAATTTTTTCTCAAAAAATTCCTAAGATTATAAAAATGTGTTTAAACCATTGCCGTTAACAATTAAAATTGTTGATCATCACGTAAGTTTCCTCAATGTTTAAAAATTAGTAATTTGCACTTAATAGGTTGAAAAAACCAAGTTTTTACCTCTAAAAATAGCCAGACAGTGCATTTGTTAATTAAATTTGTTGAAACGATCACCAATTGTTATGTGATAACTAAATCTAACAAGTAGGTGACATTTTTTTTATGATTTTTGGCCGATTCAGTAGAAAAAACTGGAGTATCTTCACCATAAATACCGGCTATGAATAATTGTTTACAAAATTTGTATTATAAAATGACAAATTATATATTATGTTTCATGAATTCAATTAAAAAGCAGTTTTTGTCTATGAATTGTTCAAATTTAGTGCAAATCAATTTCACAAATCGCTTAATCACCATGAATCCATTTTTTTATGAGCAAATTTCACGGTATTTCAAAACTTTGAGGTATATTGAAATCTTTCCTAATTTGAGAGAATTTTCGAGTTCTTTGTGATATTTTAAATGATTTTAACGAATTTTCAAGTTAATACAGTGGTTGAAGGAAATTCGAAGAAATTTAAGGAGTCTAGATTCTTCTTTTCGTATTTTTCCAACGTGGACACATGGGCACTTGACACAGTGAACAAAAAAAAGGCTATTTCCTGCGTTTTCAGTCTAAATCATGGCGTCACCGCGATCGGTCGATTTTCTCACTTTCAAAATAAAATCCTAAAGCCCAGTTAACCGGTCTATTTCTGCACGATTATTTTTCAGTCATTTCTTTCTCGAAAACACGTTATTTAATCCATCTCTTTTGCCAAATCACCACTCAAAAAAATGAAGAAGTTCTTTGAAGACAAAAGGCCGAATCCCAGTTAAACAGCAGGATAAGTCATAACTTTTATTTGTTGAAAATAAATAAATTTTAAGATTATAAATTTTTGAAATTGAACTATTCTTTGTGTTGCGGGGAGGGGGGGGGGGTACACTCTTTATATGTCATAAATTAAATTACTTTAAAACACAATATCCATTTATTTTGGTTGAAAGTTCTCTTTGTTTTAAAACATTATAAGCGACTTTTCATTTTCAATCCAATGATCTAAGAGAATTTGGAAATATTTTCCGGGAACTTTGGGACGTTTTGGATCTCAGAATTCAAGAAATATAGGATTCCATGAGATTTTCGCGACTTTTTATCATCTTTTATGAGCAAATTTCACGGTATTTCAAAAACTTTGAGGTATATTGAGATTTGAGAGAATTGGAGGTTTTTGAAGGTTCGAAAATTTGCAATTCAATTATTATAACTATTTTAGTATTTCAACCAGAAGCTGTTACACACAGTAACAGAAGTATTGGTGGGACTGACGTTACAGATAGACTATCCACCGTACAACGAATAATCACTTAACTTGGACATGATTTCGGCTCGCAAAACAAATTTCGCGCATAAAGGTGATAGTTGGGTGTACAATCTAAACATGAATAATACAAACAATAAAGTAGCCTCGGAATGGACTGAAACTTGGATTGACGAAATGCATACACACGGTAAACGTAAAAGTCGAGTTTCAGGCGAGGAATGGAGACTGGGTGTCTGGAATGCTAGAGGAGTGAATGACCTTAAAGTAAGAGAACTACGAGAAACTATGCATGCAAGGAAACTAGATATTTTATGTGTACCTGAGACGAAGAAAAAGGGTTGCGAAAGTAGAAAGATAGAAAATGGGGTGTTGAAAGGCGGTTTTGAAATATGGTCAGGAGTAGATAGTGAATCAAATCGTAGTCAAGGGGTCGGTTTAATTATGAATGAAAAAGCAAAACAGCATCTCAAAGATCATGATTTTGTATCTCCCAGATTGTTGTGGGCTAGAATGAAGGTAGGAATCAGAAGGTTATTTATCATAGCGTGCTACGCCCCTGTTGAAAGTGAACCGCGAGAAGTCAAAGACGCCTTCTGGGACACTTTAAATGACACAATAAGTACTTGCGATCAAGGTGAAAGAATAATTCTATTAGGAGATATGAACGGATGGGTCGGCGTTCAACGTCAGGATACAGATACAGAAAGGGTACTAGGTAAATTTGGGGATCCAAGAAAAAATTATAACGGGGAAAAGTTAGTTAGCATATGCTTAGAAAAGGGCCTATTTGTTACAAATACTTGGTTTCGACATAAAATGATCCACACTTACACCTGGTGTAAAGGAAATAACCGCAGTATAATTGACTTCGTTATTGCAGATGAAAGACTAAGAGAACTAGTTATAGATACAAGAGTCATGAGGGGATCCGAATGCAATACTGATCATTACCTTTTAGTCTCCAGAATGAACTTAGGGCGGGGATGGAGAAGAAAGAGAACCAAACAAACGAAACAAACGCGAATCAGGGTTGAAGATTTACAGAAACCGGAATTGCGAATAGATTTTCAGAATAAGATAAACGAACGCATAGATAAGGCAATTTGGGAGCCGCTTGAAAGGAATAAAGATATAGAGGGCGCGTGGTCTTTATTACGGGATACCATTGTTAAAAGTGCGATTGAAGTGTGTGGTACGGCAGTGGTAGGGAGAAAGTCTGGCGATGCGTGGTGGAATGATGAAATTGCGGCAGCCCAAAAAGAAAAGAATGAAGCGCACGACAGAACGTTGCACATTACAGGTATTAGCGATGAGGAGAGAAATAGACTTAAAAATGATTACAGACACAAAAAGAGAAAAGTTAAACGACTAGTCAAAGAGAGTAAAGAGAAAATCAGAACAGAAGAAGAGAACAAAATACAAAACGGCTTTGGAGGAATAATGAAACTACTATATAAACAGTTGAAGGAAAGTAAAAGTACAGAGTTTGCTAACATGAGAAACAGCAAAGGTGAAATGCTATATGATATAGACGGGATAGTAGACGCTTTAAAAGACTCTTTTAAAGAACTATTAGGAGGTGAAGATATAGGACAACAAAACTGCGACATAGAACATAATTCATTAGAAAACCCAATTGAAAAAGTCTGTGTCACTGAGGTCAGAGACATAATAAAGAATTTGAAAAACGGTAAGGCTGCTGGTGCAGACAGTATTAGCGCTGAAATGCTTAAATACGGTGGCGAGTACATGCCTCACAGGTTGTGCGAATTGATAAATTTGTGTATCGAGACAGGAAAAGTCCCAGACGATTGGAGAAAAGCGATTATCGTACCAATATACAAAAGAAAGGGAGACAAAAGCAACTGCAGCAATTACAGAGGTATCAGCCTACTAAGTACCGTAAGTAAAATATACTCAAAAATACTTATTCGTAGGGTAATGGAAATCACAGAAGAAAAAATATGGGAAGTCCAAAGTGGATTTATGCCAGGAATATCATGTACAGATCAGATATTTAGCCTAAGACAGATCACAGAAAAAAGCTTGAGAGTAGGAAAGAAAGTTTTCTGTGCATTTATTGACCTAGAAAAAGCATTTGACACGGTAAATAGAAGTAAACTTTGGGAAGTTCTTAAAGAGTACGGAGTAAATGGAGGGCTCCTGCAAGCAATAAAAACAATATATACAGGTAGTAAAGCGAGTGTAAGGGTAAACGGGAAACTGAGTGACTGGTTCGATATTACGAAAGGCGTGAAACAAGGATGCGTTATGTCCTCGTGGCTTTTTATCATTTTCATGGATAAGTGTCTGAGAACTGCACTCTTCGACGAAGAAGGTGTAGATCTCCAAACAGTCAAGGTACGTGGGTTAGCTTTTGCAGATGACAAGATTGTTATGGCAGAATCAGTCGAGGACTTGCAAAGAATGTTGAATAAACTTCATACAAGCATGAAGGACATGGGACTCAAAATTAACGTAAATAAAACAAAAATCATGGTGTTTGAGGGAAAGAGTGAGAAAACAATGTGCAACATTGTCCTAAATGATGAGAGATTAGAACAAGTTGACAAGTACGTATATCTAGGTAGTCTATTCACTAGCGACGGAAAAATAGATGGGGAGTTAGATAGGCGCATAAATAAGGGTAAACAGGTTATCGGTAGAGCAGGGTCCATCCTAACAAATAAAAACATATCAAAAAAAGCTAAAATGGCCATACATAACTCTATATTCATACCGACTGTACTATACGGTAGCGAAACATGGACATGTCAAGAAAAGGACAGGAGTAAAATTAACGCGATCGGCATGAGACCTCTGCGCATAATATGCGGGAAAACACTGATGGATAAAGTCCGAAACGAGACAATCCTCAAAGAATGTGGTGCAAAAGAGACAATAGTTGACACATGGGAAAGAAATCAGTTAAGATGGTTCGGTCATCTTGAAAGAATGAAAGATGAGCGACTGACCAAACAAGTGTACAAAGGTAAAGTAAATGGCAGAATGCCTAGAGGTAGACCGCCGAAAGAATGGTTAGAATCGGTAAATGAGACATTAATCCGAAGAGACGTAAGAAGTCATAGAAACACACGAGCTTGCATGAAAAAATGCATGGACGTGAAGGAAGCTAGAGTAGTATGCCAGGACAGAAAAGTGTGGCGACAAATAGTTTGTAAACAGAGTGATAATATAATGAATGAAGCCTGAAACAAAGACCTTGGATTCTAATGGGCCCAAGTGGGGAACCATACATAAGAATTTTGTGAGGCTCTTCACTTGGGGTGATCGCTAGAGAGATTGATCAGCAACCTGGGTCGGAGCAGTGTTGCGGAATAAACGTGTCATTTGAATAAATGACACGAGAATTCCAGATCAATCTAAAACATATATACCTAACACCTATATACCTATCTACTTTACACCTATTTACCTATCTAACTTATACCTATATACTCTACACCAATTCACCCATATACCCAATACTATTTTACAACCGAGCAAGTCACGCCTACCCCGAAAGGGAAATGGCTTAATGGTATAATAATAAATAATTCGTTTGTAACAAATTCAATAAAGTTTTAAACAATTGCTGAGCTATTAAACAACTTTTTGGATAGTTGCTTCATTGATTCTAGGTATTTTGGATTCAATCCAAGTACTTGTCAAAAACCGGTACTCTTCTCAACAAAAAACATTTATTTCGTCATTAAATAAAAAAAATAAATAAAAAACTTTTTTCAAAATCAGCCATGACAGATTTATGTGGAATTTTGTTATCTTTAGGGGAAATTACCCTGCAGTAGATAATGATCCTACAGTAGATAATCATTAATTTGAAATACTAATGTACATAAAATAATTATTTATTGTAATTAATAGTTAAGACACAATGCGTGTTAATATATTAAAATTAGAATTGATTATTTTCTTATATTTGTGCTTATAATTAATGATTGTCTACTGTAGGATCATTATAAATAAGGTGGAACAATTTTTTTTTTTAATTTTCATGCATTTCACCCGGAAATTTGTACAAATCCACAAAAAAATAAATCCATTCTTTTTTTTATGATATTTAGAGGTCGCTGAATCCCCATGAAGTTTTAACACGTATTTCCCATATGAAAAAAGACGTTTTTGCAAATTTAATTCAGAATCGTCAAACATTTATCTTCACAATGAGCTATTGAATACGAATGAAATATTTCTTTTTTAATATCACCCCCATAAGTCTGTTTTATAGGGTATTAAAAAAACCCCATAAGTGAAAAATGGGCTTTGCGAGTTTTTGGGGCTAATTATGATCTTTTTCGCGGTTTCTTGAATGCAAATTGTTTCTCGTACATAAAATACTACTTTATACAGATAAGTAGATGTTTCCGTGAATTATTTAAATAACTAATAATTGTTTTCAGCAATTTTTTCTTAAAATAGACTCAGAAAGTCGCGTTTTTTCAAAAATTTTCAACTTTTTGTTCAATTTTCAATAAGAGTGAGGTGATACTTAATTATTTTTAACAAACATAATAATTTCAACAATTTATTATTATTGTTAATAATATTCTCTTTGAATAATGCTATAAATTGTGGTTATTTTGGAAATTTTTAACTTTTCATCCACTTTTCACTTGAAGTGACTTATTATTTGATTTAATATAGCAAATATGATGATTTAAGCAATTTCTTATTATTGTTAATAATATTCAATTTAAATAATGCTAGGAAAATGCGGTTTTTTCTGATATTTTTTATGGTCAACGGCCATACCACGCTGAAAAAACCAGTTCCCGTCATATCACTGAAGTTAAGCAGCGTTGGGCGCGGTTAGTACAAGTACATGGGTGATCATTCGAGAATACTGCGTGCTGTTGGCCCACCGTGGGTGTGGTGAGCCCACACTTATAGTAGTTATTTACTACAAGAAACTATCCACCTAGTCACGCCTACCCTGAAAGGGAAATGGCTTAATGGTATAATGGTATACTTTTCAACTATTTGTCTACTTTTCACTTGGAGTGAGTTAATAATTATTTCAATTTAGCAAAAATAATTTTCGAAACGTATTGTTATTGTTTATAATTATCTTCTCCTTTATTAATGCTAGATAGTTTCGTTTCCTTTTGAAATTTTTAACTTTCTAAACACTTTTTACTCAGTACAGTAATGAATGATGCAAGTTAACAAACATAGTTGTTTAAACAATTTAATAATGTTCATAACTTTCTTCTCTCAGATAAGTTCTATAAGTTGAGGTTTTTTCTGAACTTTTAAACTTTTCGTCCACTTTTCACTCAGTGAGATAATAATTATTACAAGTTAACAAACATACTTATTTAAACAATTGATTATTGCATATAACTATCTTCTCTTAAAGTAATACTAGAAAGTTCCTTTTTCTGAAATCCTTAGTTTTGCATTAACTTTTTAATTATGAACCAGTAATAAGTGAACCTCAACAAGAATCATTTTTTAAATAGTATTCTATTTTTCAAGTCAATTATTTTTGCTCTTTTCCCAATTTTTAAACAAAATTATTTCAAACAAAAGAGGTATCTTATACAAGAGACAAAAATTAAGAATGGGATAATTAGGAGTATGTGGGAGGACTAGGGCTCGACAATGACTGGTAAAAGTTTTGTTTTGAATTACAACAAGAAGCCTATTGCAAAGCGTGAAAGAAAAATTTAGAATCGCACATATTTTAATATCAGCCTTCCTCCTTCTCTGGAGAAAACACGTCTGGTCGATGATAATGTAAATATAAAAAGATTAAAAAGATCTCAAACAAATGTTTAATTGATTATAACATCTCACGGGACAAGGTGGACTTACTACAGTCAGGAAATTGCTTCGGGTACTCTGTTACCACTTGTAGTGAATATTGTTTCTGACTTTCGTATCTAGTAAGAAGAGAATTAACGTCAGCTATCAACTTTACACATCGTTCGGCTACGTCGTTGACCACTTTCAATTTTCTGACTGCAGTCGCACCTTGCTAATATTCTACACCAGTTTTCCAAAGATTCGCGTCGTATAACTAAAAAGGCAAAGCAAAGTTAAACTTTTCAGAAAAACCCGCAACTTTTTAACACTTATCTAAGAAAAGATAGTTATAAACCATAATAAATTGTTTAAAAAAATGTTTGTTAACTTGCATTAATTAATACCTCACTAAGTAAAAATTGGAGAAAAAGTTAAAAGTTTCAGAAAATAACCGCAACTATCTGGCAATAATATAAATGAAGATAATTATAAACAATAATAATTTTTTCAAAAAATTATTTTTGCTATATTTAATTAAATATTAACTCACTTTAAGTGCAAAGTGGATAAAAAGTTTAAAATTTCCGAAAACACCGCAATTTCAAGCATTATTTGAAGATAATATCATCAAAAATAATAATCAATTGTTTAAACAATTATTTTTGTAACATTAATTAGGTATTACCTTACCCTAATTGAAAATTGGACAAAAAGTGGAAAATATTTTTAAAAATTGCGACTTTCTATCTCCATTCTAAGAGAAAATTGGTAAAAACAATAATAAATTGTTTGAACAATTTATATAAATACCTAGTTATTTGTATAAAGTAGAATTTTATGTATGAAAAATAATATACATTGAAAAAAACCGCAAAAAAAATTAGAATTAGCGCCAAAAACTCGGAAACCCATTTTTTCACTTATGAGACAACAATGCCGACTACCCTAGAGTTGGGGGAGCCAATCAAGACGGAGTCAATGCGATTGACTGGCAGAATCTCATTACTTTTAGGTGGACGGATCGACTCAGGGACGACCTGCTGGAGTGCTATGATACCAGTATGGCCCCTGAACAAAAAGGTTACATGGCGCGACTGCATGCTCTGTGGTGCGAGAAACACCCAGAGTTCTCGGATTTTTCGCAAAAACGTCTGCGAAACCGTGCCGAGGACCTCCGGAAAAGGGGTTATATAAGCGGAGCGTCTACACAACCGCAGCCAGAACAAGCCGGCAACCGAGAAAGAGAGGCGACACTGAGACCAACCTCGAACAGGCATCCAATAGAGGAAGAACGATGCTTCAACACCCTGAGAAACATCAACTTTCAGGTTTCTCCCAAGCCCAAAAATCTGACTGAACTGGATGATGAACTTCGTGGAGATTTTTCCGAAGAATCCGACCTCTGGACTATCAATTGTAGTGTGTACAATGCAGCGAGAACTTTGGCAGATGCAAACCGTAAAACACAACCAACGGTTGATCATAAGACCAAAAGACGAATGCATCAACTTAGCACAAAGATAGGCTGGGCAAGACAGTATGCGTCCCGCATTCAGTGTGTGATTGACTACATAACATCTGGCAGGACTTTCACTGCCAAGATTCGACAGTTCGCGCGCGAACTGCGGATCCGTTATCACATAATCAACAAGTCAAAGCTATTGACCATCAGGCAGCATATTGTTGACAGAATACGAGTACTATCTAACGCTAGGAGAAGTCTAGAGCGGAGAGAGAGGTGGGTCAGAGAAAATCAACAGTTTTTTTCTGACCCATCTCGACTCTTCCAAGACCCTCCAGTTACTGTCGACCATCCGCCCAAACCAGAGGAGGTCGAAGTATTTTGGAGAGAAGTCTACGAGGTCCAACATCTACTTGAAGAAGGCTCAACGAACATAAATAGCTTCAAGGAGCTGTGCAATGCCCTCATAACAGCTGATGAGGAATGCCCACCTATCACTACCGAGGAGGTGAAAAACGTATTAAGAGGCATGAAGAACTATTCCGCTCCGGGAGCAGATGGTATCAAGACCTTCTGGTGGAAGAAGTTTCCTTCAACCCACCAGCATTTGGCCCGAATTTTCACCTCATATCTAAAATAGGAAGAGCCTATTCCGGGGTGGTTGGTGGAAGGGCGCACAGTGCTCCTGCCGAAGACGGGCAACTTAGCTGACCCTAAGAATTACAGTCCAATAACTTGTCTGAACACGCTGTATAAGATCTTCACAGCTATCCTAAATGATAGGATTGTTCGGACAATTGGACCTGTGTGGCAAGAGATGTATGAGCAACGGAGCTCAAAGAAAGGAGTAGCAGGATGTCGGGAGAACTTGCTCATCGATAGATGTGTCTGTAAAGACGCAGCATCCTATCAGCGACTTCTATCGATGGCCTGGATTTATTACCGGAAAGCTTTCGATTCAACCTCCCATAGACTTATCATCTGTCTGTTGGAAAGCCTAAAGGTTCATCCACACATCGTGAGGTGCATAGAGAGATTAATGCCGCTTTCGAAAACCAGATTTACTATCTCTTCTGGAAAACATCGTGTGAGCACTAACAGTATCATCTTTCAGAGAGGTGTGTTTCAGGGCGACACCATGAGCCCTCTGCTCTTTTGCCTCACAATATTGCCACTATCTCTCGCACTTCCCCATTCCGAAGGGTATCTCTGCGACAAACCTGGAGACCGAAAGCATAAGGTCACTCATGTATTTTACATGGATGATCTTAAGATCTATGCTAGGAATCAAGAGAAACTACATCTAGCTCTGAAAATTGTCAAAGAGTACATTCAAGAGATTGGAATGGAATTCGGGTTAGAGAAATGCGCCAAGGTTAATTTGAAGAAAGGAAAACTTAATGGCATCCCCGAAGACCCTGAGCTCGTCGACGGAAGCGCTATACGACACCTTGACGCTGGAGAGACCTATACATACCTGGGCGTGCCACAGAGCCGCATTCAGGACGTGACATCTATAAAGGATACTCTCCGATGCAGATACAAACGTCTCATCCGGCAGATTTGGTCTTCCGAACTGTCGGCGAGAAACATAGTATCTGCAACGAACATGCTTGCCGTCCCGGTAGTACTCTATTCATTTGGAGTGGTTCCATGGTCGAAGGACGAGCTCAAATCCCTTGATATCGGGACGCGAAAGGTTTTGCAAATGGACAAGATCCTCTTCTTAAAATGGTCAGGAAACACGAAGAAGTGGGCAAAGGGGCGTTTCTGTACAAAGCAGCGGAGGAGGCTGCTGAAACACTCGGCCTTGACTTCAATATTAGGGGTGAGCAAAATGCATCAAATCTTATCCATCTTAAATACTCACTTCTGAAGGCCCGGATTAAGAAAGCACAGGACAAAAACTTCCACGAACAGCTTCTCGACAAGAGGATGTACGGCATCTTCCACAGAAATGTGGAAGATCAGTCGATGTCGTATGAGCTAACGTTTGCTTTCCTTAGATCACCCGGATTGAAGTCGGGCACGGAGGGCTTCATTTTGGCATGTCAAGACGGTGTCATTTCCACTCTAGCATACCGTCGCCACATTTTGAGCCAAGACATTCCCGATGATAGCTCAAGAGCGTGTCATGCACACCCCGAGCATCTAGGACACATACTATCGAGTTGTCCAACTCATGCGGGAACGACCTAAATCTAAAGGCACAATGCGGCACTAAGAGTGCTTTATTACCATCTCTGTCACTCTTATGGCATTATTCCAAATACCTCTCCGCTAAACGCTCCTAGAGAAATAGAGTCAATGGTCGAAAATGAGAAGTACCTCGTATACTGGAACTTCATATTCTCGACAATTGTTTCTGTTGCGCACTCGAGGCCTGATATAGTTCTCCTTGACTTCGAGAAACGAACCATGTTCGTTATCGAATTTTCGGCACCAGCTGACAAAAACCTCACAGCCAAGGAGAAAGAAAAGAAAGAGAGGTATAACCTTATAAGGGAGTTGCGACGGTTATACCCGGAATATTCTGTTAAGCTAATCGTCTTGATCCTCGGCGCTCTTGGAGGTGCCAAGGTTTCATTGGTTTCATTGGCCTGAAAAGCATCCCTGCGTGCCAACAAGATGCTGAGACACTTGCGGGGAAAATGCAGAAGGCGGTCGTCCTTGGGTCGCTCCGTGTATTCAGGGTGCACGAGACTTTTGCCGGATCATCGTATTGAGTTCGTCGCAGACTGTAACCACCTATCTCACGGTCGTGAGACGTGGTTACAGCTGAAATTTTACCGCGATTTCGCTGGGAGCGGGTGCAATTTTTCAGATTAGCACCCGCTCCCGGCGAAATCCTGCGGTTGTCCTTATGACCAACTTTTAAATATATATATTTAATGTAATTTTTTTTATTTTTCGGTCATATTTGGGGGTGGGTTCAAAATAAAAGTTATTAGTATGGTTTTATTTCGTAGACACTCCTCTTCAATCCCTAAAAAACTTGTTACGTTTCGATCAAGCCCTGAAGTATGAGTTCAATTTTTTTGAAAATTCCAAATTTCCCTATCATAATTAAATGGGATTTTGAAGTGCCCGGTGGCACGTGTTAATATTCGAATTTCGAAAAAAAAATTACGGATTTTCTTTCTCCGGAAATGGAAACTTTGGTGGGGGTGACTTGTCCTGTAGCTCGAAAAGCGTTTTTTGGACCACCCAAATATATATATAGCTACAGTTAAGTGATAAGCATACATTAACAGTTGATATTTATAATAATATTTCGTTTTTTTAGAAGATTTCTCGGGCATAAAATCGTTGCTCTGATTGCCCGCATTTATTTAATGAAGATTGAAGTTGACCTTTTATTAATTATTATCTGCTTATTGCGCAATCAACAGGTCTAAATATATATTAAATTTCAGAAGTATAATGATACTATAATAAAAACAGTATTGGCTATCAATTCGTTCAATCTTTTCTCGATAAAGCGTTAATTTATACATAATTGACTAAACAGAATCGTTTGGATACAACGTTCATGAAAATTATCAAGTGAATTTTCAAAATGTATAAATTCTCGTTGAATTCATTATTAGTAAGGTGGTTAAAAAATTCGACTTTCGATTTTTGGTGATCTATCCTCCCCAATTTGTTTGTTTTTCGGAAAAGGAAATTGTTTGCTTTTTTTAAATCGCCCAATATTGAGCCGTGCCCTGGGCTTTTGAAACTAACATGTGATTTTAAAATGGGAAAAGATCGATTTTGTAAAAAATGGAATACGAAAGTACTTTTTTATTAACTTTTTGTCAATTAAAGTTTTTTGTCACTTCTTAAGAAATGTTCAAGGAATCATTTCCACCCAATGACTGTTAATTTTGACCCTGATATTGTTTGTGGAAGACATTTTGCATTTGTAGGGGAAAAAATTGTTTGAAAAAATGAAAATTGTTTAATTATTCGCCAAATATCGTTGAAATATATATTACCCTCAACACTCATTAGTTGTGTCGTTAATTGTAGAAAATTATAACTTTTCACGATTTACGGGGGAAACAATTGTTTAAACAAATGAAAATTATTTGAATAATTATAAAATATGTTGAAAAAAAGGAGATTACTCTTGATATTCATCATTTATCTCGCGCTACACTTGAAGAGTAAACCAAAGGCCAATCCAATCTGTTAATTTTTTCAAAAGTTATCGTGCTAACAATCAGAAAATCTACAGACAAACAGACAGACATTTTGTAAAAACCTGTTTTTTGGTTTCAGGGGGTCTCAAAACGTGGACATTCGACAAAAACGGATTTGGGGGGAGGGGGGTCAAATTTTACACAAATCTAATACCTTCTCATTATAGGATTAGAATGTAAAAATCAATTTTGTTATTAAACATTTTATTGCAACTTGAGTCGTTTTTGCATCAATTTAATTTGTTTACTTTCAATGTCATTTTTTACGATTTAAACTAAAAATACGCACCTTAGCATAAAGTGGTTTTCAACAAATTTGTAGATATAATTTAGGCGAAAAATTGTCTTATATAAAACGCTATTGTAGTTTGTGTCCTTTTTCAAAAAGGTTAATTTTTTTATTTTTGTTATTTTTCACTATTGAAACATTTCAATAGTATTTTGCATAGTTTGAGCGCAAAATGAAATTTTGATTTTTCATCAATTTTTATGCTATCAAAATTTGAATTTTCGATTTTGCAAGAAAATTCAAAAAGTTGTTAGGATAATCTTATAGGGCTTTTAAAAAGTAACGTTTTTCTTCTCTCGACTTTTTTCATATCGTGCGTTGTTTGGCTTAAAATGTTTATTTTCGTTTTTTTTTTGGATTTTGAAAATGCTCTAACATTTTAATTTTTATCCAAAATAGCTGGTTAGTGAACTCGATCTTTCTTTTGGGCCCCTAAAACTGTGTGTAAAAGCACAATCCAATCCGATTAGTATTTAAAAAGTTATCCAGTGTACAGACGACGAGAACGACAACGACGACGATGGCGACAGACAGACACCATCGTGAAACCGGTTTTTTCGGAATCAGGGTGTCTCGAAACGTGGAGATTTGAAGAAATCCGCGATATTCAGTTTTCATATAAAAACAATACCTTCTCATTAGGATGAGAATGTAAAAAATTGTTTAAACAAATAATAATTGTTAAAAAATTTTAATTAGTTGAAAAATACTTGGCAACTTGTCACTTATCGAATAAAAATAATTCATGTTGAAAATATGTTTTCAAAACCCATCTTTAGCATTAATTTTACATGAAACTGCTATTTTCAATTTTTGGGATATTTTCCGGGCACATTATTGGGAGATTTTGGAGGATTGGTCAAATTTTAAAGTTAATGCATGAGGATTATTTTGTGAACATTCCTTAAGAGGTGACTTTGATATACAAAAAATTAATAACATGTACTTATTTTTTCCACTTTTTTTAAACTGAGCTTTTCCCATTTAAAATCTCATGTTTACTTCAAAATTCTAGGGCACGGGTTAATGAACACAGATTAAAAAAAAATAGGTAATTTCTTTTTCCGGAAAATGAACAAATTGGGGGAGATCGATCACCAAGAATTGAAATTAAAATTTTTACAGGTGAAAATTTGACCACCCTAATTATCATATCAAAGAAAAGGAAATGTAAGTAAATCAATTTTTTTAATTTTGTACTGAGCGCAATATTGTAAAAATACAATTGCGATTACTTGTCTTAAAGAAACTGAAATCTATAATTTATCATTCATTTTCAATTTGAAATATTAGCAGCTCGAAAATTCGATTGAATAATAAATAATTTAAATGGTAAATTTGAATAAATTGTTTTTAAATGTAAAAATACGACGGGATTGCTTGATAGATAGAAGGAGTTGAAAATCAATTAATTATTCATAATACCTTTTCATTCAATCAATGATTTTTACAATAATTACCGCTGTGTGCTGCAGTATGCGCTTTCATAATTATAATATTTTTGAATAATTTATAAATAAGCGGATGAATAGTTAATTTTACTTGTAATCGATCTAGCAACATTTTCCAGATCCTACATAAATTTTGCATTAGACATTATTTCAAATCCTCTAAATTTTTCATCTCATAAATCAGACAATTTTCCCCTCTTTGTAAAAAATACATTTGAACATTTCATGGTTAAAAAAATATTTTTATTGTTTTTAACGTGCAGTTAGTCATCATTGTTAAATAAAAGCATTTTCATGTCCTTTATATTCAAATTAACGGAGATATAAATCATCAAAAATAAATCTTTCTTCTTTATATCTGAATAACGGAAAGAGAGTAATCATTCCTATTTTATAAAGCTCTTATCTATAAAGGTATTGAAATAGTGTTTTCATTTATGTGTCAATTTATAGATGATTATCGCGTTTCATATTTTATTATTTGCAACTAACGGATTTGAAATGAGGAAATATTTAATGTATTAAGAAATAAACGAAAATAAAAAACTTGCTTTTCTGATGCACTCGACGTATTGTGATAGGACATTACCTCAGCGTCCTCCTCAGACATTTTCGCTCATTTAGATCCACCAGAGCCATTCGCAATTGCTTATCTTACATCCAAGTCTTGATTGTTAACAATTGTTCCTGAGATTCATTCTTTCCCTACATAAGCGATGAAAGCTGTGCCAAAGTGCAGTTGCCAAGAGAATACCTTATTTCAAGAACGTTCGTCTTTTGAGCCTTCTGTAAAATAAGAACATACAATTACCTTCCATTTCAAAATGATAATCACTTTTACTGAATCATTTTAATAAGTCTTTTTGAAGCATGAAGAACATTTTCAACTTATACGTACTTAAAATACCCATTTTTACAATTTTTGATTTTTCTTAAATTCGTCATGTGCTGAATTATCATTCATATAATCGATTCCAAAACCTATCGTATTTGGAGACGTTTATATTTAATCAGATTATAACCTTAAAATATACTTCGCCGCGACCAAAGATATATTCAATCGTATATCATTTTTATATGAAGTTATATAATTTCATCGTCACTCTTTTCGGTTGTACATAATTCGACATCTCTATTTTAGGAAGCACTGAATTTATAAAAGGATCTGAAATAAATCATTTTTTCCTTTGATCATGCGTAAAATTGAATATTTCATTGTAAACCCTACGTTTAAAGTGTTAACTAATTTATTTTCTATATTATTTACATAAATCCATATTTTCAAAAGCGTGAAATAATGATATCCGTATTATTCTTATTTTATTACTAATAATAATACAAGTGTACGGAGCTAGTACATTCCGTTTACAGTGTGAAGTTAGTTCGTGGTGTTGCTTTTGTTTTTTCATTATTTCATTTTGAGATTGGTTTTCCACCATAAAGTGGCATTTCATATCATGTTCACGTTTCAATAATAATTTTAAGATATTGGTGCACCTGTACAATTTTAATTGTGGAAATGTAGATAGTAATGTACTGTCTCCCATTACGGAATTTTCCGTAAGACTCACCCCTTTTCCAGCTTATTCAGGACTAATGATACGGAAAATTCCACAATAATAGCCCTAGCGCTATGCTTGGCCGGTTAGTTTTACGGAAAATTCCGTAATACTAGTCAGTACCTAATTCCTTATAAGTTGACTCAAAAAGTCATTTCACTTATAAAACTAATATTTTTTAAATAAATATAATTATTAATACTAATAGCCTTTATTATTTTCTTTTTGCAGTATCGTTAAACTGGGTAAATTAGCTCATGTCTTTTATTTATTTTCCTAGAAAATCTGATCTTGAATTTTTTTTGGGGGGTTAGCGTCTTTACCATACATGAGCGACTTTATCCCGTTTTACGGTAACACTTTTACTTTTTCAATTGTTTATAATTCTTTTGTTCTGAAATTAGTTTCAATAATAATAATAAGAAGAAGAAGAAATGTATGCAGCTGATAATGTAAAATATAATAATTATGTTAATGCAGATAGTAATGATAAATTATAGATATAATTGTAAATAATTGATTCTTTAAAATGACCCAAATTCAATGCGTCGGTAATTTTTTGATGCTAATAAAAGGTTCTGAAATTAACCATTTTTAAATTGTACTTATATGTGAATCCTCCCAGATTGTGAATAAAATAATACGACTGCTATTTTCATTACAATGAACTTCGGATTAGAAAAATCATTCTGACTACCAAGGCGCAAAAATCGTGGAAAATGACTTTCACATTTAAATCGCGTAGAATTGTGGAGCAATCATTATTTTTAGGTCTATAAGTTTAAATAATTTAAAAGTGAGCATTGAAAACTAAGAAATAATCAATTTTAATAGTTTATAAATGAACCAACTCAAAATTTAAAGAATTTAAGATTGAATAATTAAGAATTTTTTTAATCACATACAAACCTTTAAAATAAAAAACTTTAGTTTTACATAGGCTAGTGTGGAACAAGGTGGGCATAGTTGTCTTTCTTACGCCAGTATTTAAAATCTGCAATTCATTGTTCGAAATTGAGTCTTTATACATTATTTTTATATATATTCTACAAACATTTTTATTCCTAATTTTTCCAAGATAAAAGTTAAGGAAAAAGTATATGCGAGATTAGAAACCAAAATAAAAAAGTAGTGCGTTTGACTCATATCGCCTCATACCTAGGGCGAGAAAAGCCGTGTATTGGGGCCGGATGAGCCACTTAATGAAAAAACTTATTATTTATGAGTAACAGTATTATCAAATTAGAATACTATGCAACGAAATCATACCTTACATATATTTTTCAAAAATTGTATAGAGCATTTAAAATATTTGACGTTAAAATGATACTATCCTTACTTACGTTATTATCTACGTGTCTTCCAATAATTGTATTACATAAATAAATACAACAATTTTCCGACTGTCGCATGTAAGTTGTTTACGTAAAAATTAAATTCTACATTGAAATAACTTCCAAAAGCTGTAGACTCATCTACTATGCAATTATGAAATAAAGATTATAACCTACGATATAAATGAGTGGCTCATCTCATCCCCTACGCCCCTATCGCTCCACCCTACCCTACACAATATTTTTATAATTTGCTTCACTGAATAAAAATAAAAAATGCTGAAATGTAACATTCAAATTTACCAATTAAATACTGAAAAATATTTGGAATTCAATCATTTCACTGTATAATAATTTCTAATTACGTATTGTATACATTAGAAAAAGCATAGTCTGCCAAAATTAAGAAATGTATTAAATTCATGCCTAAAAAATGGAAGCATACAAGAAATAGATATTCAAAGTGTATGGACGTAAAGGAAAATAATGAGGTATGCCAGAACAGAAAAGTGTCGCGAAAAATAATTTATAAAAAATGCATGATAAAGAGTGTCAGTGGAGTGAGAGAAAAAACGAACGTGTTATTTAAATAAAAACGCTTATCCCGAAAGGGATTTGGCTCAAGGGTATATTAATAATTATCATCATACATTTAAATTGATTTAATTATTAATTAGATATATAATTCAGTACAGGACTGGTAACCATGTACAATAAATTATATTGGAATCATAGAGATCTAGTTTTATATTTGTATATATTATTAATTGACAAGGCAACGCTTTCCGCGCGCTTTACCGCATGTATAATAATGCTATATAACATTCTTTTTTTTATGAATTCAGGGGCCATATTTAATAGCCGTAACTGGTGTAACTTTTATTGTTAATATGAGTTGAAGTTTTGAACCTTATTCTTAAGAAATTATTACGTAAAGTTTGCACGGCCTTTTTTATTGAGAGTGGCAAATGGATACTTGTATAGACGCATAGATGCAGGGTTGAAAGGACCCAACTGAGCGAATTGTAGAATATGGTCGTATTCTGGTCACGTTAACGCGTACGTCGATTCAATTGTCGCGGGCTTGTTGGCCTGCTCGAGTTTCTGGTTTTAAATTCCTCGAAGCTTTTAAAGACACTCTTGAAAACCAATAGTCTACCATAGTGAAAGATGCAAATAGAGTTCACAAAATTTCTAGATAAATTAAAAAAATTAACATTTATCAGACAAGGCATCAGAATGCGAATTTTAATGAAAAAAATTAATAATAAATGTATAATATTAAGGAAAAAAGTAGGAAAAGAAACAATTCACGACATAATAAAAGATAATTTCTTAGGGTGGTTTTTCAACTTCTCCGTACTTTTTTATTCTCTTACCATTCTTATCTATTATATGAGAAAATACGCATTTTTTACGTTCGGAGTTGGTTTTAACAGCTCTGGAGCCATTTCATTTTATGGGGTGTCACCTCAAATCAAAGAAACTTTTTTTTATCTACTTTAATATTTAATCACCTTATCCGATCATTTATGGAGGCAAAATAGAAATTACGGGTTAAGAACTCTGAAGTGAGGAAATTAGGATTCATCGCTATAAGCACTTTCAGTTTATCAGAAGTCAACCTTATACAATTAGTTGTGTCACCCAACGTGAAGGCTCTTGAATGGCTCTTAGCCTTAATGTAATTATCGCGTGATTGCGCCTTCCCAGCTTTTCTACGCCATTAATTGCATAATCAATGAATAAAATTGCTTTATGATATTAAAATACCTAGACTTTGGAAAAAAATCTAATATTATATTGAGAAATGTATAAAAAATTTAAAAGGACGTACAATATTGTATAGACATTAACAAGGTGATCAATGAAGAATTGAATGGAATGCGAGAATGAAAATTATTTCAAAGGAACGTCCTTCAATCATGTAAGAATGATTTTTTTAATTTTAGACCCCCTCCTCTCATATTGTAAGGACTCGTAGGATTTTTATGATCCTCTCCCTTCTTAAGTAAGATTTTATATTTTTTATCTAATATTTAAAAAACATCAATTATTATCACCGTAAACGATATTTCAAACGATTTTAAATTTAAAATATTTGAAATATTTCGTTATTATCTCGAGCAATTCTTAAAGGTTTCAAGAAATTACAAAAGCTTTACGATAGGATTTCCAATGTTCAAAAGTTTGAAGATATTACCCAGTTAAATTTCAGAGAGGATCTCAATTTTTCAAGGGTTTTACCAAATTTTAAGGAATTTCAAGACTTCCAAAAATTGTATTGCCTTTAAAAGAATTTCAAAAGATAATGCAGTATTTCGAAGGATTTTGAGGATTCTAAGAGATTTCAAAATATTTTAAAATAATTATCGGGATCTCATAGGATTTCAAAGGATTTCATATGACATTGAAGTATTTTCACGGAATTTAAAGGATATCGGGATTTTTGTGCGATTTCAAAGGTTTAATGGGATTTAACAAGATTCCAAGAGATATTAAAGGATTTTAACGAATTTAATAGATTTAATGGGCTACGATGATTTCACGGGATTTCAAGAAATTTTAAGAGATTTTAAAAGATTCCAAGGTATGTATATCCATGGAAGCTAGAGGACTTCATAAGATGGCAATAGATATAACGGAATTTCAAAGGATTTGCGAATGTCATTGAAGATTTCAAGAGATTTCTAGGAATTTAAATGAATTTTAAAAGAGTTTAATATATTTTAATATTTTGTAAGACATTTCAAGACATTTCAATCTTCTTAGGGAAGATGTTCACGGATTTTAAAGATTTCAATGAATTTTAAAGAAATTTCAAATATTTAAAGTGATCACGTAATATTTAGAAGTATTTCACGAAATTTCAAGCATTGTAACCGATTTTTTTAGATTTTAAGGGATTTCCATGGATTTAAAAGGATTATACGTGGTGGTGGGTGTGGTGAGCCCACACTTGTAGTTATTTACTACAAGAAACTATCCACCTAGAAACACTGCCCGAATCGGGTAGTGTCACGCTTACCCCTTGAGGCTCGCCGAAAGGGAAATGGCTTAATGGTATACGTGATTTTGAAGATTTTAGGCGATTTCAAGGACTTTCTCAGTTTTAAAGGGGTTTATAAGTATTTGAGGAATGTTAAGAGATTTAAAAATATGTCAATATGATATCAGAGGATTTTAATGAGATTTTGTGGATTTGAAGGGATTTTACTGCATTTCGAAAGATTTTCAGTGAATTCAAAAGAGTCCAAAGTATATTCATGGATTTTAGAGAATTTTTTAAGATTTCGGAAAAATTTAACGGAATTTTGAAGAATTTTCGAATATTATAAAGGATCGTCAAAGATTTAAAAGAATCACGGGATTTCAAAGGATTTCATGTGGTTCCGCAGTATTTTCACGAATTTTGAGTGATATCAGAGGATTGGAATGAGATTTCCAAAATTTGAAGGGATTCAAAATTTATTTGAACAGATTTTCAAGTATTTTAATGGATCTTCAGACATATGAAGGGGTTTCGATGATTTTACGGGATATTAAAGGATTTTAAGTGGGTATAGAAGATTCTAAAGTATATTCACGGATTTGAGAGGGTTTCATAAGATTTCAAAAGATTTAGTGAAATTTAAAATGATTTCCGAATATTTTAAAAGATTTCAGGACATTTTTAGGATTTCCACGGATCTTGAAGTAATATAAGCTGTTTTCATGGGATTTTGAAGATTTTAAGTGATTCAAAGAATGTTTAGTTTTTAAAGGATTTTAGGGGTTTTCCAGGGAGGATTCATCGCTTCAAAGGGTTTTCAAGAGATTATGTTTGATATGCATCAAATACAAAAGATTTCAAAAAATATTCACATGATTTGCAAAATTTTCTAAAGACTTCACACATTGAATAATGAAACAATTATATAATGATTCAATGCGTATAATAGCATAAAAAGTTTTTTTAACAGCCAAAACAGGTGTTAATTAGCATATTTTTTGAAATAATTAGAAGGTAGGAACTTATAATAGGAATGCTTTGGACTTCCTCTCCCCCTTGTTAGGATTCGTTAGATTTTCCTCACCCCACCCCCACACAGAAAAAGCCTTACGTAAGGAATAGACGCTCCTCAATTAGATAAAATAAGTTCTAAATCCCATATTCTATTTTAATATGTTTAATCAGAATAATACATAAGTCTAGTTATACCATTATGATATTGAGTTGTTTTAACTCTCCTCACATTTCGTCAGTAAAAAATCTATACTTGAGCAAATAATTTGAATGTTGTTTGAAAATACATACAATGTCGATGATTTCGAAGATCGACTGTACCAGCGTGTACCTAGTCGTACAAGTATACCAGCTTTACATGCTCGAGCGTGCAAAGCTCACTGCAAGTTCGAGCTTTTGTTACACTTTATTGATTCCCATACATTATATATACATATATGTGAACTCCTCTGTAAGTTTTCACTTTTGGGATCATCATTTTATATCCAATAAATTTAGAACAGGGATAACGATTATTTTACTGTTTCTTCAAATCACAAAAAGCACAAGTGTAGAGTCTCAAAAGCTTGTTTGGCAAGATAAGTAAAAGAAATGAGAAAAAAACCACCCCTTTGTGATTTCAAATTTAAAACTTTATGATCTGTTTGCTTTACGATTTTTGAATTTCGAACCGGAAATTATTTCACAAAGCCTAGATAAAACTCGCACGATAGTTGGGAAAGAAAGAAAGAAAAAAAAATGTGTTTCAAATTGTTTCAGTTTCAAAAATTTTAAAATACCGCTGCGAAGTACTATGAATATATTCACTATGGGTGTACTTATTTGTGTTCATTTTGTGAGCATTTTGCTCCTCATATGTATCAAATAAATTTGCTTTCGTATAGAGGGAGGTTTTTCTCTAATAAAAAATGAATACTTTCAATATTTTTCAAAGCTTATCTTTCTGTCTTACCGAAAATGCTATTTTCAGAAAATTAAAGAGCCCATCCAAATGTCAATCGATGTGTTCTTTCACAATTAGCAACTTTTGAACTTACGGTAGTGTTATATTCCAAATTAAAACAAAAGTTTTCTTTATAGAAACAATGTTACCTTTTTTCAACTTTCTAAGTCGCTATTAATTAATCAAGAATGGTCATCGAAAGTTCGTCAATAGATTAATCCACGCGTCTTGAAGACGAAAACAATTACATCAAACACAGCACTGTTATATTTCTAATATAAAAACAATCCTCTTATAAACAAGGAAATTGTAGGTCATACAAACGCCCCTCTATGAAGAAGCAATTGAATGAAAAGTCTTAAAAGGATTTTTGGCACAAGTTGATAAAAATTAGTTTATTAACATTATTTTGCTTTTTTTAAATAGCTTTTTTAAATCTGGAACAATGTTGATTGAAAATCTGAATGTAGTACTTAGAATAAGTTGTAGTTCTTCTCAGAATACATATTATTTGTTTGCACACTTTTTTTATCAAATTAATATTTTGCAAGAAAGATGAGAAAAAAATTCTTTTTCAGATTTTTCTTTTAAAAAAAGGGTGTGTTTATTCCATGTGTTTGAATTTATTTTTGTGTGTTTGTTGGATTCACAAAGATTTCAGTATAAATTTTATTTTAACCCCTGGTACTGGCGAACATTTAAACAGTTTCTTAGATCCTTTTTTGACAATCATCATACATTTTAATTAATTTTAATATTAATCAGACGCAGAATTCCGTACAGGACTGGTAACTACACTAAATCATATTGGAATCATAGCGATCTTGTTTTATATATGTACAAACATTTTTTATGAATTTAGAAGCCATATTTAAATAGTTGAAACTGGTGTAACTTTTATTGTTAATATTAATTGAAGTTTTAATTTATATTTGAAAGAAAGTATTACGTAAAGTTTCACGAACATTTTATTGGAGAAAAATGGCAACAATTATTTTTCATATTTCTCTTTAAAGATTTGATTAATTTTGTAGTCCAGTTATCGCGTTGGAAAACGGGTGTTTCAGTTACATAAATTCCCCATAAGGGATCGTTCATATATTACGTAAGCCGTTTTTCTTTTGTTTATATCGTTGTGTCCTTCTCAACTTCACAGCAATTTTGTTCTAGTCTTTATTTAAACAAAAGAAAAACGGCTTACGTAATATATGAACGATCCCTAATTTGTTTTGCCTAACCTCTTTACTCAAGCATTTAAAAAAGCTCCTATTTTTGCGGGACAGTGTGGGAAATGGAACCATTTGAAATTTTAGGGAAACGTCCAAGAAAGCAGTTTTGTTAAAATATCCCGTTTCAAGTGCATATCACGTGATAAATAAATACTTCATAAAAACTAGAAATCTCTTTTTTTATGTTCAAAGTAAAACAAACGACTCTGGGTTCCCACCAGTAGTCTCATTTTAGTACCACTCGAGACTGTTTTTTCTGAGCCTTATTTTAAAACCTGAAATTAGGCCTGAAATAATACTCTTTTTTACAGTGGAAAAATAGGGGGTAAAATGCCGCACAAAACTAAGAACAATGAATCTGTTCTAACTATAATATGTCCCGATATATGGCTTGACAAAGTTGGCCCTTTTTCGATTTTTCGCGGAAAAATAGTACGCAGAAAGTAATTTTTTTAAACCTATTTTGCTCGCGCGCGTTAACTAGATTGAAATCAATCGATTCCACATTCAGCACACTTCATGGGGGTACCAATGGACTAGCTTTAGGAATGGCATTGTTTGCGATTTCTATAACAATTTTTTCAACCCACTCTAATGTGCGATCAACTAACTGCTTCCACCTTTCAAAGGTCCCTAATTTATAATTCCCAACACTAAGACACGTAGTTTTTTTGGGGACCCCTGTAAAAGTGGTTCGGGGTGAGTGGGCGTAGTGGCTGTAGTCCATATTTCACTAACACTTCAGAATATGTGTCAAATACATTTCTCCTCACTTTCAAAGGTTCAAATTTTTTCAGAATTTTTTTTTTTTAATTGCCATAAAACTTAATTTCTATTAAACTGTGCCAAAAGTTCTTTTCATGAATTTTGACTGGCATGAAAAAGGAACCCCAAGCCAAGTATCCAGTCGATATTCTACTAGATGTCCGATCAAATATTCAGAAATGTATGGAAAATATTTTTGGGGTCAATTTATGGAGAACCTGATGACCTTTTCTTAGATTTTGCATTAACTAGAGAGCTCTTAGATAAATCTTATCTCTAACAAATTATAATCTAACGAAACTTGGAAGCCCTTGTCCATCTGGCGATTGCTTATCGAGAATATGTGGGGACGAGGCTAGTTCCTGCGGAACAGACCTCTATCCATCATGGAACACGAAAGACGGAAACCGATCGATCTCGCGACGGAAGTCGCGGCGCAAGAAAGGAAGGTGGATCCAATTGTAGCCTGAGGGAAGTTAGCGACACGCAATTGCCGAGGTTGAGGTCATCAAATTTCGGTGGTCCGAATCAGGGCAAATAGGAATATCCAACCTTGCAATATTCCACCATTTCCTCCTTATATCGTTCCCATTAAATTAGGGAGCATTCAAGTCTTATTTCATATACCTACTACCAGAGCTGATTTAAGAGGTGGAGGAGAGGCTAATGGCGCTAAAGCTCTGGGCCTCGTTCTCCAATGGGGATCGAAATCTATAAAGTTTTTATTTAAATAATATTCTTCATTATTTTAGAATACTATCCAATTTAAAAATACTCTTATCTAATTTAAAATTATATTTTAGAAATAACATCTGTATTGCCCAATACAATTGGGTATAGTTTAGAACTCTGTTAATTACCTCGTATTTTTCTTTAAAAGAAATTTCTAATTCTGAATTTCAGTTCTAGCTTTAATTGAAATTTCTCATTATGAAAATCTATCATAAAGTTTATATTACATAACAACCCTGATGTTAGTACCATTTCCTCCATGATGAATATGACCTATGGTCCTTGCGTGGATGTCATGTATTCATTTTATTGAAATACATAGGCATTATCAAAAGCATCGGCTCGTAAAATGTATATGTGCAAGCTATTAAAGGATTCTGCAATCCATGCTCCAAAATACAGTCTAACTAGTTTCAACATGTACTTGTGACATATTGAAATTGTGAAACCTCTCTTTAGTTTAAATTTAGAGTAATAAAACCTTTATCCGCAGTAGAAAATTTCAAATTCTTAAATTTTCAAAATGAAAACAGTTCAAGTAGTTAGACATCCTCCATGTCCCCTCCCATCCATCTACCCCTAGCCTATGTCATTCATCCCTCCCATTCTCTATGCCCCTCCTCTCACCTCTAATATACATTTTCCATCCCCAACCCTCATCTTACTCTACGCTTCCTTCCGTTTCCCTCTTTATCCCTCGCCGTAAGTGTTCTCCTGATATCTTTCCCCTTCCCAACCATACAAAACTCAAACTAATTTAACCTCAAGAATAAATTATGTTTAAAACCATTACAAATTTCTATTTTGACTTTGACTAAAGACTTTGCTTAGGGGTTAAAATAAAGCCTTAATTTTGTACTTTACCTTAAAAAATAACCACTCAATCATTTGACATATTTACAATAGAGGCGTTTTTTTAGGGAGATTCATGGGGTATGAGTATAGTATTGAGAATCGATGTATATTTTCCTATTTATCCTATCAACAAATACCCTTACAGCAATAGGATATACCGGAATATTCCACTCGATCCCATTTATCTCCCAAGTTGCCCCAGGGATAATCCGTCCGATATCCTACAAGGTGGAATTTGGGGTAACCGAAGAATATCCCCAGGATATCCGGGGTGTCTCTGAGACGTTTCTGGGATATTCAAATACATCAAGTAAAATATTAAAATTTGTATATACCCTGGGATACACTTGGGACAAACTGGGAGATAAATAGGATCGAATAGACTATCCCGGCATATCTTATTCTTGTGAGGGTGATTTGAGTAATAATAGAGGATAAATGAAATGTATTCAGGAAAACTACCGCTCAATGTTTAGCGCGTTCGAAACTACACTTTTAATGCAATCAGTTTTGTTTTACATGAAGGGTCAGTTTTTCAACTGTTAAAACATTCGAGGGTAGTTTTTTTAAAGTTAAAGCGCATAATTTAAGCTTGCTCTTAGCAAAGTATTCAGCAGATCAGATTCACTTCCTATGAGCTTTATAAAATTGTCAATATATCATTTCTAGGGAGTTCTAACTTAGATAATAGATTTGATGCTTTCACGATGATTCATTATAATAAATTTAAATTCAAAATTTAAAACTTTTTTGGTTTCAATCGTGTGCGAAACTATGAATCTTGCCGACGTTTCGTGAAGATTGCAGTTCACTTCTTCAAGGCTGACCTGAAACTGAAGTTTCAGGTTATATCGTTCTTATATATGTATTCTCTAGGATGCCTGTGATTGGCCAGAACCCCATGGTGGGGACTGGTCGAACTTGATTGGCCAATTAAGCTTTTTTAAAAAACCCGGGAGGACGGAAAGCCAAATCGGATTGGTATTATAACCGTTGTCCCTATTGATGTTATTAGGGTGTTTTAAGATTTTGATTGCTTCTCTATGTTTTCTTGAAAAAACATTGTACATTTTTGCGATGACGGTTGTTTTGTCAAATAAAATTCTATGGCCAGTTTCGATATGATACTCAGCTAGTGCTGACTGCGTGCAATGTTTTAGCCTGACTTTACTCTCATGTTCCTTTAAACGTTGGCTCACCGCTCTCCCGGTTTATCCAATATAGACTTTGCCAAAAGAACAAGGGATTTTATATACTCCCGGATCACTGAGAGGTGCCTTTTTATCTTTAGGGTTGTTTACAAGCAGTCCTATTTTCACAGGTGGTTTAAATATAGTTTGGATGTTGTGTTTTTTGAGAATTCTTCCTATTGGTTCTGTGATACCTTGAATGTAGGGTAGGATGGTGGTCGTTTTTCTCTCTCTTTCTTTAGTAGGTTGTGTTGAATTGTTTTTTTGAGTGTATTTTCTTATTGCCTCATAAATTTCTTTGTTTGTGTAATCATTTTGTATTAGGATTTGTTTAACATTTTCTAGTTCCTTTTGTAAGTTATCTTTATCTGTTATGGAGACAGTTCTGTATACAAGGGAGTTGATGACCGATTGCTTTTGAGATGGGTGGTGGTGGGAGGAGGCATGTAGGTATCTGTTTGTATGTGTGGGTTTTCTGTAAACTTCATGTGATAATGTGTTATCAGATCTTTGGTAAACTAGTACGTCCAAGAAAGGTAATTTTCCGTTTTGTTCAATTTCCATGGTGAACTGAATATTAGGGTGTAATTGATTGATGAAATCGAAGAACTTGTGTAGTTCATCTAGTCCATGTCTCCAGATGGCAAAAGTGTCGTCAACGTAATGGCACCAAAATTCCGGTTTAAGCTTGGATTTGTTAAAGATTTTAGTTTCTAGATTTTCCATAAAGATGTTGGCTATTACAGGTGTGATTGGAGATCCCATTGCTGCCCCTGAGGTTTGTTCGTAGAATTGGTTATT
Organism: Andricus curvator; assembly: GCA_932195095.1. Classification (NCBI taxonomy): domain Eukaryota; kingdom Metazoa; phylum Arthropoda; class Insecta; order Hymenoptera; family Cynipidae; genus Andricus; species Andricus curvator. The sequence continues at coordinate 1,768,440 of CAKNYM010053305.1, read as the reverse complement.
GAAAGAGAAGTAGGTGTTAGTGAGACAGCGTTCTATCAAAGGTGTGAGATTGGAGGGGAAGTTTGCAAAGGATTTAATAATATCGATTGTATCAGAGATTGGTACTTTCGTAAGGAGAGATACTACGTCGAAACTTGCTAGGATGTCTTGGGGCTGAATGTCAATCTGTTGTATCTTTCTGATGAAGTCAAAAGAGTTTTGGACGTGTGTGATAGAGTTTCCTGTGAAAGGATTCAGTTTTTTGGCAGGGTGAGAGGTGTGATAAAATCCCCCCCCCCCCCCAAATGGTCGGCAAATCAAAATCGGTGCGACTCTAAACGATTGATTTTTTTTAGAAGCCAACAGCAAATTACACTGCTTGAGTTGGCATTTATGACAATGCTCACCCCCCAAAGCTCATGAAGCTCGCTACGCCCCTGCAGATACGTTTTCAGTGCATTAAAGTTTATTAAAAACACCCGTCAATATTCAATCCTCAAAAAAGGTGGATTTTTATAACATATCGATATTCTATAGAATTCTATTTTTTATGAATGAATATTGATGGGTGTGAATGTGGAAATGTATTTTGACAGTGAAATACAATAAATTACAAGAAACAAAAACGATGCGAAAATTGTTATTTCTATAGGGATTTATAATTGCTTGTGAAATATTGTAAAAGTTTCCAAATTTTCGTAAAAACTTCTAGTTTCTAGTGATTATTTTTTTAATTTTCTAAAATTTTTAACAATATTTTAAAAAAACGAGAAAAATTACGAAAATAATTCTGCTAGAAACTACCATTTCGTCGAGCAGAAGCCGAGTTTTCGCGAGTTTATTTTAAAAAGTCATTGATTTCAGTACAATAAAAATTTCCGGTTTTTAATTTTTAGTGAAGAAACTATCAATTTGACAAAAAAAATTTCTCCATAAAAGTTGTGCGGCTCGTCGAGCCGTTGGTCATTTTCGGAAATTCAGCCGCGTTTCGGCAACTTACTGGGTACTGGGAGAGCGAGGCCGAGCGCTAAGGACGTTATGGAATCCAGACGCTCAATTTTCGTATTTTTTTACTCTAATCCTCTGATGCATTTTATTGTATTTTATTGTGCAAAACCATTTCCACCAAAAACACTCATCAATATTCAATCATCAAAAAACGGAATTTTGTAGCATATCGATATTCTACAAAATTCAACTTTTTTGATGACCGAATATAGATGGGTGAAAATATGGAAATGTATTTTCACATTATAATACAATAAAATTACAAATTATAAGTCTTCAACGATATTAAAATATATATATAATTTATAAAATAATTTCAATAGAAGCTACAAGTTTTTGCTAGAATTTGGAAACTTTTACCAAATTTTACAAATAATGACATATTTTTCCAGAAAATGGTCGACAAAAATTGTATTAATTTGTAAAACTGTCGCAAAATGTATAGTTTATACATAGTGAGAAGTATTATATATAATATTCATTTGTTTTATACATTTTTTGTATAAAACAAATGAATAATATATTTAATACTTCGCACTACATATAAACTATATATAATTTTTCCGCCTGGGCGAATTTTAGCAAAAACTTGTTCACTGTTGTACTTTATCATAATTGATTGTATTTTATTGTGAAAATACATTTCCACCATGAAGTGTAGTCTATTTTCGACATTCCGCATTATTCAATCGCGAGTTAACATCCACTTACAACTGAATTATCATGAATTCAATGAGATGTGAGAAGGTGCTCCATGCATGTTAATTGCGGAAGTGCATATTGCCCACTCGCGCTTGTATTACTCGAATATATTTTATGAATAAAAATGTATCATGTGTTTGACTACAATCATGTAGTATAAAATTATTATTATTAAAAAAGGAAATCAGTTTTACGCAATCATTTCAAATGTGCATTCGCTTCTACCCAAGCATTCTGTGGAAAAGGGAAAATACAGAAAGCTTGGAACACGCTAAAACTCTATCTATTTCGCTCCTTTTTTCTATTATTCAAAAATGTACACCTATTTCTCCTGTTTTCCGCAATAGAAAAGTTTCTAGAATAATTTAAATATGAAAAATGAAGAGTTTGGATTGTTCCAAATGATTTTGAGATATTGGAATATTTGGACACTCGGAACAAATAGCCCAGGGCTGAAGTAGACTGGACTAGCTATTATCGAGATTACATTAGGTACCTTCTCACAGAAGACCACATGGGTTCTCCAACGTAATCTGATTGAGAAGGTTAGGCTGCAATCGAACAATCGAAACTCTGCTTACGACTCTGTAGCAATTTCTGCTAAAACACTGCTTGAATTGGTTCTTTGCAAAATGGTTAAATCTTTAGAAATAGCGAAAGTTAAAAAAATAGCTGAAAGAACGTGCTAATTAAATCAACAAACAACCTTTGTTTATCTAGTTGTATTTTACAAGCGATGAGGGAACGTCTGTTAATTACACTGGGAATCCCCTTTAATTGCGGTTTCGGGCATGGTCCTAAGTGGCCTTCACTTAAATCTATCACAACATTCGCTCGCTCCAAAGGTAAAAAAGCAGGGCGGCATGAATCATTTCTGTTGGAATTGGACGCATGACGCAACGTGATGCAACTTATGCGCTCAGAGCGGCCATCATTCTGTTTGTCACGCTTGATTGAGCACCGCCTCTCCTTCGGCCTTGCAGCTTCTCTCATCACAAAACCGCCGAGGGTGAAATTCTAAGAAAGACATAAATGGTAGATACTTAAATGAATTTCTTAGTATATGTAAGGATGATTTTTGAGACTTTATACCTTCTTATTTGAGATTTCATGTTTTTTACATAATATATAAAAAGTGCATCAATTATTTTCACCGTGAACGAGATTCCAAGGGATGTCAAAAAATTTAAAAGGTTTCCAGTGATTTAAAAGTATTTTATCAGATTTCAAGGAATTATAAGGTATTTCGTAGAAATACAAAGTATTTCAAACACGTACAACATTTTTACAGAATTTAAAGAGATTTCCAAATTTTTTCAGGGATTTCACGAGATCTCCAGGAACTTCAAAACATTCCAAGGGATTCGGATTTTAAGAGATTCTAAGAGATTTCAACATGTTTTGGAATAAATCATGGCGTATCAGGGGATTTTAATTGAATTTCAAAGATTTGCAAAGATTCCAAATGATTTTAAGAGATTTTGATGGACTTTAAGAGATTTAACAGGGTTTCTATGATCTCACGAGATTTCAAAGGATTTTAAGAGTTTTTAAATAGTTCCAAAGTATATTCACGAATGTAGGAGGATTTCGTAAAATGTCGACAGATTTCACGGAATTCCAAAAGATTCCCAAATAGTATAAAAGATTTCAAGTAATTTCAAAAAATTTTAAAGAATATATTAAAAGAGTTCAATGGATTCTAATATATTATAAGGCATTTCAAAACATTCCAAAAGATTTTTACGGATTTTAATGAATTTGAAAGGGATTTCAAGTATTTCAAGAGATCTCGTAAAATTTCAAAATATTTAACGGAATTTCGAGGATTTTAACCGACTTTAAATAAATTTCAATGGATTTCAACGGATTTTTGAGGATTATAAAAGACTTATACGAGATTTTGAATATCTTAGGCGATTTTGAGGCTTTTTTCAGTTTGTAAAGGGGTTTCGGGAAATTTGATGAATTTTAAGATTTGAGATTATGTCACGGTATTCCAAAGAATTTTGAAGGATTTCATGCGATACCAATGTATATTTAAGAATTTTGAGGGATATCAGGCGATTTTAATAAGATTTTAGAAGGTTGAAATGGATTTTAAGGGATTTCAACGAATATTAAGAGATTTAACGCGGTTTCGACGATTTCACGGGATTTGACAGGAATTTTTAAAGAGATTTCAAAAGATTCCAAAGTACATTCACGGATATTAGTGGATTTCTTAAGATCTCAAAAGATTTAAAAAAAGGCACGGGATTTCAAAGAATTTTAAAGGATTTCATCTGGTAAAAAAATATGCTTATGAATTTTAAAGGAAGCAGGGGATTTTAATTATATTTCATAACATTTGCAAAGATTTCAAGGGACTTAAAGGATTTTAAGAGATTTAAAAACATGTCAGCGCATTTCAAAAGATTTCAAAGGATTCTGAAGCATTTTAATGGATTTTTGGATACGTAAAGGGATTTTAATGATTTCACGGAATTTTAAAGGATTTGAAGATATTTCAATAGATTCCAATGTATGTCTACAGAATTTAGAGGTTTCGTAAGATTTTAAAGATTTAACGGAATTTTAGAGGATTTCCGAATATTATATAAGATTTTAAGACATTTTAGAAAAGTCACGGAATTTCAAAGGATTTTAAAGGATTTTTGTGACACCGAAGTATTTTTACGAATTATGAAGGATATCAGATGGTTGTAATGAGATTTTGTAGATTCGAAGGAATTTAAGGTAATTTCGAAATATTTCAGGGGATTTTAAAAGATTTGCTGAGATTTCAAATGGTTGTCATGGTTCTTAAGTGGTATAAAGGAGGTTCAATGATTTTACGTGATTTTAAAGGATTTTGATAGCTTTTAGAGGATTTCAAGCAATATCCATCGATGTTAGAGGATTACGTAAGATTTCAATCAAATTCAAAGGATTTCAATGAATTTTCACATGATTAAACAAATTTTTAATTCTTTAATTAATACCCCTCGCTATGTAACTATAAAAACGGCGTCAGGCAGGCCAGGGTTTTTTTATAATACATTGGTTTTCCCAATACATGGGAAAATGTCTTTCTGTGGATTTGGCTGAAACTTGGTAATATCCTAGGTTATAAGGGGACAATGAAACATCCTTGAGATTTTTTTTTTTTTTAATGGACAGTTGTAGCGCTA
>CAKNYM010053305.1:1649734-1754763 GCA_932195095.1 Andricus curvator | reverse complement strand
GGTGGGACTGACGTAAGAACTGGACTCTCCATTACACGACGAATCACTACTTAACTTGGGCATGATTTCGACTCGCACAACAAATTTCGCGCATAAAGGTGGTAGTTGGGTGTACAATCTAAACATGAATAATACAAACAATAAAGTAGCCTCGGAATGGACTGAAACTTTGATTGAGGTTTTGAAATATGGTCAGGAGTAGATAGGGAATCACATGGTAGTCAAGGGGTCGGTTTGATTATGAATGAAAAAGCAAGATATATGTTCCAAAAACGACTTAAATACTTTTTTTCTCCTCTTTTCAGATAGTTGGAAAAAAAATCTTTCTGATTGTAGGATTTATTATAAAGATACGGAAATATACGCTGAAGTAAAGGAATTACCTTCTTCATTTTAAATCAAATACAACTTTAGTCATTTTTATCTGAAGAACATTGAACATAACATATGGTCGTTGCGAAGCGCGACGACCAAATTGCGCGCAGCAAGCGCGCTCAAACTTTTGGGTTTCCATTATACGATGAACAGGAACGAGCGTGCAGCGCGAGGTTCATATGATGATCATACCAAATATCGAGCGCGAAGCGCGAGTGTCGTGATGAGAATGTGTTCCTTAAGGTCGATAGAACCTTAAGTAAATTAGTTCTTATTTTTATGTAAAACTGACATAATTAAACCAAAAGCAGGTCATAACGATGAAGCTTACTAAGAGAGTATTAGCCTGCGAAGCGCGCAATAGCGAGCACACGAAGTGTGAAAACCTAGACGACAAATGTGTCCGAGCGCGCAGCGCGAGGTGAATGCATTATCGAGCGCGAAGCGCGAGATAAACATATAATCGAGCGCGAAGCGCGAGATGAATACCTAATCGAGCGCGAAGCGCGAGATCCAACAGGTGCGCGCCCTAGGCGCGCTGAAACAGATTTTTTCTCAACAAATTAGGAAAATTGCGAGGCTTTAAAAAATAAACAAATTTTTGTTTGGACCACATTAATCAACTCTATCACAAGAATGGTCTCTTTTGCTCATATCCTTGAAAACCTGTATTGATATCTATGTGTCGATCAGATATATTTTTATTTAAACGTTTGCAAAATCGACTAGGTTTCTAAAATGATTTATTCAATCTAGTAGGCATAGCAGTTGTCAACTATTTGCAATCTTTTAATCCTTTTCCGGAAAAAAATTGCCTATAGGATTTGGAATGTAATTTTCAAGAATTGTATGGTTTATGTTTGAGACACATATAATAGTGTATAATCTCTAAAAGACTGAAGATTCAAACTAGCGTTTCAGAATATATTGTTCTTTGTACTAAAGTGACTAAACTGTGTATTAGTTGACATAGAACTTGGGTCAAGAACGCCTTAGCTGGGTTAACTATAATGGTCTCACATTCTCACACTTGTCCTTGTAACAAATTATGCGAATATTTTTCCATAATAATACAATGCCCACAATGCATAAAGAACGCAAAATATTAAAATATAATTCGCACAATTTTATTAAGCTGTTTCTAAATTTAAAACCACTTTTTTTACTTTTTATATAAAAAGAAGTAACAAAAGGATTGCAAGTTTTTGAAACGCAGCCTTTTTAATTTTTGTGAATAATAGAATATAAAAGAAAATGCTATACAAATAAATAGTTAAAATGGATTTGTTTACATTTTTAATACCACGAGGAGAATATTTATTATTTAAATAGCGTGAAAATGATTTCCATCCATTATTTGGCATTTGCTTTCGCAAATTTCATAAGCTGAATTTGTCCAATGAATGGATATAAAAGGTACAAATATTTTGTGGCATGAACTTTACAATTTTTAGAAGTAGAGAAACGTAGGTCTAAAGACGCTGTCATAAAGGTAAAATAATTCAGTAGTACTCATTTCCTGAAGTCGTGCTACATTTCTCATCCGGTGAAAACTATCCAAACGCGTTCGCAAAGAATATAAATAACAACTGCTTGAAAAAAAATGAAAAAACCAAGAAACCTCAAAAGCTCGTACGAATGTTGAAACTTTAGCTAAAATTCTTACCAATATTAAGATGTATGTAAGGAATATCTTTTTATGCCATTTTAGGTTTTAATTAAGGATCGCTTAATTTAAAAACATTTAATTCAATTTTTAAGTAAGTTTTTAATGAGGGTCCCGACCGAAACGAAACAAAATACTTTCGTGATTTTCGTTCTGTTTCTATACTGCGAAAACTGAACTATATTCACTTGATTTAGGTTACGTTATTGAAAATACCCAAACTGTAATGAAATTTTTTAGTTACGTGTAATTGTAACGAAATTTTTTAATTACGCGTAATTGTAAAAGATGGTTTATTCGAATCCTTGTGCATCTTATGACAATATTAAGAGGGAGACGGGTAAAATAGACATTATAACAATTTCGTTTTTAATTTTGTTCCCATCTGTCAAAACGTAACGAAAAGGAAACGAAACTTTCGGAAAGTTTCATCAATTTTCTTATATAAAATCTGAATTCTGGAACTGTATATTCTGTAAATTGACACTGCTTGAAATATTCTGAAATTCATGAATTTATAATGTTACAAAAGTAACGAAAAATTTTACAACTTTTTCCATACTTTTACGTAATGGCACCTTAAATTTACGAAATTTGTTACTGAATTCCCTTAAATTATGGAAAAAGTATAGTAATTTTCTGTTACATGTAAAGGCATAAAACTTCCGTTACTCAAAACAAAAAACTTTTTTTTACACGTTTAGATTTTCAAATACAATTTTTCAGAAAAATCCGTTCTTGTAACTGAAAATTAAGAAATTTTCCTAAAATTATCTTAAATTTACGATACTTATAACTTAATTTTCCTAAATTTATCAAAATTTTCTGAAATTAATCATCGGGATGACATAATTTTGCCGAAAAAAGGAAAATCCCCATTGTTAGAAAATGCCGAAGATATATGATTACCAAACAGAAAATTTGCGAAAAATCAAAATTTGTGAAATTTTACATTAGTATAAAAAAATAAACTGCTGAAAATGTATACTAGCGAAATTGAAATATTCCTAAATTATTAAATTTCCAAAATTACAAAAATTTCAAAATCCACAAATTTAAAATTGCTGAAATTAGAAAATTCTTCAAATTAGAATAAATTCTCGAAATTAGCATATTTCCGAAATTCCGAATTACCGATGTTTCAAATTCCGGAAAAAATTATCATTTAAAATCTGTTGAAAATTTAATTATCAGTTTAAAATTTTGAAGGGCTCTTTTAAATTTAAATATATGCAGCATGCACTATGTTTGATATAAAATAAAATAGTATACTAACAGATATAAAAATATTAAATTAAACCTTTTTTTTGGGGATTTTCAAATTTTCGGAAATTTTGAATTTTTTAATTAGAAATTTCAGAAGTTAACTAATTTCGTGAAGTTGAAATCTCGGGATTTCAAAAATTCTGGTTTCAAAGTTTCGCAAATTTTAAATTTCCGAATTTTTCTAGTTTTATTGACTTTTTCTTTCTGAATATTTCAATTTCGTTACTAAATATTTTCGGTAGTTTTTATCAGTAATTTGAAATTTCGTAAATTTTATAGCTCGGTAATTATATTGTCGGTATTTCTCTACAAACTTTATTTTTATTTTTCGGCAGAATTATGTCATCATATATCATTTCAGCTTCTTTAAGACATAAAACTATGAATGTTTATGAAAGGAATTTATATTAAAATTTGTTTATATTATAAAAAATAATTTTTTCTATATGAAGGAATAGTTTAGTAAGGACAAAGCTCACAGGATATCTGCCTCATATCACTATGCATCGAAAAACCCAAGATAAAAGTCTAAGGTGGACTTTTTGAGAAAACTTCCTTTCTCGTTTTTTTTTAACTGTACGCCAATTTGATAATTTTTGAAAATTTTGAATTCTATTTGAGGGTTTTGAAAGGCTGTAGAATTCACTACAAGCTGTCTCAAAAGAAACATTAAATTATGTCAATTTGTTCCCAAGATAGGCTTTTTAGAAAAAATTTTCTTTAATTGTTTTATAATACATCTAATTATTCAAGTAGCCCTAAGTTCATGAAAAAAATGTTCTTCGTGAGAAACCAAAATACGGCTATTCGTACCGAAATTTTGGTGCACGTAGCCACGGTCCATAATTATTTGAATTTTCACGTATTTGTGAAAAAAAACCGGTTTTAATAACGTTACTAAGGCATTTGTTTTTTATATCTATGGATTTTATATTTTTTATACAAATATTTCATTCGAATTTTATTTGAATCGTTTCCAAATATAATTGTATATTTTTCAATAATTGTACAATGGATTGTCTCAAATAAGAATTTTTTGAGATTTATAACAGTTTTCTTTAAAAATACAGGTTTTTGAATATAACTGACGTGTGTAATATTTTTATATTTTTTTTCTTGCTGTCCGGAAATTTATATCTTAGAACATATTAAATCTTTACGATATCCTATTATCCACATTGTACTTCTAGGAAAGCCGCAAATGGAACTTTTTCGAAAGGATTTAATTGAACAGTGGCTCCGGCAGGAAATTAATTCGTCGAGTTGGGAAGCATTTCCGTGTTTGCGTGAAATTGGTCCCAGTCGTCACATTTCAACTTTCCCTGAAGAGCCCGGATTACTTATTCAGTAGAATATAAGCTTATACACCTTAGTATTATACAGTAAAATCGTTCATTCTTCAACATGATATGCCACTGAATTGCTATAAATTTTTAAATAAATATCTGATCTGCATACATTCAAAATTTGAAATCGTTACGATTTGAAAACAGGTTTAATACGAAATCGATTTGGTTGACAATTTTGTTACAATAATTGCAATTCTCACATTACTCTGATGAATTATTATAGATCGTTGGAATTTGAGGTAGTATTGAAAGACATAGAAATGCCAACTAGAAAAAGACTAATGGTTTTAAATTCTGTTTTTAATTATTTTGAATATTTTAGGACACTATTTATCGATATATATATATACCATTAAACCATTTCCCTTTCAGGGTAGGCGTGACACTACCCGATTCGGGTAGTGTTTCTAGGTTTTTCTTGTAGTTATAAATAACTACAAGTGTGGACTCACCACACCCACGATGTGCCAACAGCACTCATGTCAGTATTCTTGAATGGTCACCCATCCAAGTACTAACCGCGTCCAACGCTGCTTAACTTCAGTGATCTGACGAGAACTGGGTTTTTCAGCGTGATATGGCCGTTGGCCATAGATATTAGATATTATTAGATAGATAAGATAGATTTTAGAAATATGTCAAAATCAGTTTTCCTTTCATTCAAAACAATAAATTTGGAAATTATGAGAATGACAACTGGATAAGGACTATTTCGCTTCAAACACACAGAAAATTAAAAAAAATGTTTTAACCTCCTTAAAAATTGTAAATAAAGGTCACATGCTTCTATAACTGAATCGGGGAAAGCTAATAAACCATGCTCAGTCCAATCAATCTAATTTTACAGGAGAAGCAAGAAACCTTTCTAAAGGAATAATTCACAACCGTTTGGGTAAATTATGTTTTTTTGTGTAGGTGCATGGATCGGTTTATTAACCGTTATGTGGAAAATAGATAGTCCTTCACGTACATGTAATAATCTAGTCGGAATGGAGATGGACTTAGCACCGTTTCAGGTTCCCTGGTATTAAAAATAAAAATAGCACAACAATTATTATAAAAATCATCTGAAATATATATCTTCATTTATTTCATAAACAAGTAACGGTGAGATGACATAATATTGCCGAATTTTCAAAATCCCGAATGTGAAAAAATGCCGACAAAATAATTCCCGAAAATAGTATCTTGCGAATTTTCCAATTCCCTAGAATAGTAAATTGCCGAAATCTAAGCTTCGCACAAAATAGTGAATCGCCAAAAGTTCAAATTCCAGAGAACAGTATATTGTAAAATTTCCTAATTCCGCAAAAAAACAAAAAATTAATAGTTTTTTCATTTTCTGTAGTTTTATTTTCTTTCGGGAATTTTCATTTTTCGAAAACTTTATGTTACAGCAATTATTTTTTTGATATTTTTCACATTCGAGACTTTTAAAATTCGACAAAAATATACCATCCCCAAATAATACGATTTATCTTCTACCGTCTTTGATTGAGAGTTACATTTTGAGAACTTGTCTTGTCGTTTCGGTTGCCAAGTTGACAATGTGATACCAGTTTTACCAATAATTTAAGTAAAGACGAGTTCCATTTTGAGATCAGATTTGTTAAAATTAATTCAATTGTGTTATTTATTTTTAATTACCTGTCTAGTTTTTGTCTCGCTAAGAAAATTTAAAAATATTGCATAATTTTAATCAGATAAAATTCTCTCGCTCGCGAACAGTAATAATATATCTCCGATTGTTCAATACTTGGCAAAATAATTTATTTAATTTAGTTTGAATTCTTTGAAATTTTAGAATATTTGAATACGCTTAAATGCTAAATTTTATGGTAGAAATTTTCCAAACCTTAATTTTTCACCTAAATAAGTGTAAACGCAAGCGGAAAAGTATCATTTAAAGAAAAAACTTAATTTCGTGAAAAAGTGGACTCAGCACCGTCTATATTTCCCTGCTTCAATTGCGCGTAAAATTTCCACCATATAGTATAGAAATAATTTTATTCATGGTCCTTATCCACTTGTCATTCTCATATATTTCACAAATTCTTGAATTCTAGTGCGAACAGATTTTAAAATCTTGGCATATCAAAAAATACATATATTGCACAATAGGGCATATTGAAAAAAATGAAGTTCTGTACTCGTATTTCTAATAGGGATGAACACATTCTTTTGGGTGTCAAAAATACTTTCCTGAAGTTTCATTGAAAAAAATGTCTATCCTAGATATAGTCAAAAAGCACTAAAAGCGACACACTTCTTAGAATAGAACAACAAATTTTTAAGAGTACTTTTTCGCTATTTTCTTAGAGTTATATCAATTTACTCAACTACAGGGCCATTAAATGCGTGATATAATATATGATGAAGGTTAAAATTAAAATTTTTTTTATTCACTTTTAGTTACAAGAAAATATCTAAAAGTGACATGTTGTTTTTTATTTTACGATCAAATGAATTTTGAGTGTCTAAATCAAGTAAAACTGTTTTTCAATATACCTAAATGGGTTTCTAACTATATAGACACAAGTTTAGACACAATAAAAAAACTTTCACTCAATTCAAACAACGACAATTTTTTTATCGCGAACTAAAAAACAATATTTCAGTTTTAAATATGTTCTTGTAATTCCGTATTAAAAGTACATTTCTGATAGCATATATCATACATTTCATGGACAAATAGTCCTAAAAATTTATATAACTTTAAGAAAATAGCGAAAAAGTAGATTTTTTAAGATTTGTAAAAATCTCAATGTCGTTCAGGCTGTGGAAAAATATTTTAATGGTTTTATTGCTATACAGTTATAAATTCACTTGTTCTGAAATTTTCTTCTGGTCACTAAGGTCTCATACAAATATTTTTTGATCTTTAAATAAAAAGATGTGTGTCGTTTTTGGCGTTTTTGGACTACATCTGCGATGCGGAGACAGAACAAATTTTTTTTATGAAACTTTAGAGGAGTGTTTTTGACTACCCAAAGAAGGTTTTCATCCCTATTAGAACTACGAATGAAGAATTCTTTTGATACCCCCTATTGTATATATTTACAAGGGCTGACAAAGTCCTCGCTATATTTTCGTGAGTTTGTACAAAAATAAGCATTTTCAAAATATATTAGATGAAAAACTAGATAAGGACCATTCCTTTCCCCCGCCCACATAGAAAAAGGTTTTGTGTAATATTTCCGCATCCTCAATGTAGAGGGAACACCTGCTTCTATAATTTTATCAGAATTTTACACTCAAAACCTATCGTTTAAAGCTATTTTCGTTTATCCTGTAAAAGTTTATTTTTGTTCATTATCCGTTCGTCACTCATATCATCATTAGAACTACTCTTCGTTAAAATATGCTGAACATGGATTTATCATTATCACTTTCCCTTGCTAATTAATTATTTAATTAAAACATGGCAAAGTCTGAAATTTTTTGCGTTCTAGTTAGCTGACAGAAGAAATGGATTGTACAACCTGAAATTAGAGTTTCGAAATTTTCCTGAGAATGTTCCCAAATATACGTTTGTAGGAAAAAAAGAAAGGTCAGAGAGAATAATGGATAAAAAATTTCTCATGTAATTACGAAATCAACGAAGCATTAAAAAGATCTGATGTAACGTAATCGAATTAGGTAGGATTCTAAGTAAATTTTCTTCATCAACTCGATTAACTCGCAGAGGTCCCGTTTCCTTTTATCCCCTTCCCACCTTCCTTGCAAAGTAACCACGCAGCATCCCCTTGCGCGTCTCTCATAATGGCAACGCTCGTCTAATCAACGCTCATGAAAGAATCGTCGTCAAACTTAATTGGATTCAAAGCTGGATATAATAGACAACGTAATAAGATTAACCGTTTCTCTTTCACTCCAACATATAATTTTCCAACGATTGTTACCTTCAAAGTTGCCTCTTTCGTTCATTTTGCAACTGCAGAGGTTATTAATTAAAATAATATTAAAACTTGCAAAAACCCAGTTAGTATTCATATATCCTAAGGAAATCTCGGATAGGTCTGTGTCTACTTTTCGAATGAAGAAATTTATCCTTTCAACCAAAAAATGTCATGAAGTTGTCCAATTAAAAGCAGGCACAATAAAAAAGTTATTACAAAAAAAGAAAACAGTTGAAAATGCCGGGCATACAACTAACTTTAAAGTATAAAAAAAAGAATGTAGGTATAATTTATTATTCAATATATAATATACAATATATATATATATATATATATATATATATATATATATATATATATATATATATTGAAACACGCAGATTATACTATATACATACACAGAAGTACATAATATACACATATTCTTAAATTAAAAATATTAATTTATTTTATTCTTAGATTGCATTATTTAATAAAAGAAATATAATTATATATAACGATCTTGTTTTATACTTTAGATTTACTTTTATACCTGACGTATTAGACTGTTTTTTGTAGTAATAATTTTTTTATTTTATACCTCCCAGTGAATTGTAGTTCCATGTATTTCAGTTCAATGTGTTTATGAATTGTATAACTTTCATAAGTTCGAACGCCCGTATGAATTGTCAAAAAAATATCAGGATAGATAAAATAGAAAGTTAGATTTCCTTTAAGATGAATCTCGCCCTTTTTTATTCACTAATTAGGTTTTTAAATAGATTTTTTTAAATTCTTTTATGTCTTTTTATTTTGAAGAAAATATTCAAACATATGCAAACATCACCCCTTAAGCAAAATCGCGATCCTGTAGAATATTTCTTTTTCTGCCTTTCAGGTTGAAATGGACTACTGTAAATGGGGTAGGGGTGTTTTCTGCTTCGACTACAATCTCTAGTAATATCCCTTCAACGAACACAATATCATTTTGCATACCCCCTTTTTTAAGGGCATAATTAAAAGAAAGGCTACTGAAAAGGGGGAAGGGATGCATTTTAATTTTCAAATACACTTTTTCTAATATTAATCCTTTAACAAACTCACAAACCCCTTGCTTGAAAGGGGGAAAGGAGGTAGGGGTGTGTTTTCATTTTCGAATACACTTTTTTAAATATCTTCCCTTTAACAAACTCACAACCCCCCTGCAAGTCCCCCTTTGCACCTCTCGGTGTGGATAGAAAGGGCAGAATAAACAGGAGTCTACTGGAAAGGGGGTGGGGGTCTGATCTTACTCAAAACTACCTTTTTTCAGTATATCCCATTGAAAAAATATAGATAAGTCTCTAGAATGCCTCTTTCCGCATTTTTATTTTTAAAATGTAGTTTTTTTAAAGTTTGACCTTTGAAAAGAATTTTGAGGGTATTTGTATGGCCATTGGTGTGTATGGTTTACGAAGTTTCAAAAATATCTGTGGTATGTGCTATTCGGAACTTCACCACAGTCATTTTCGGAGACAAGATACAATTTATGTCTGAGTTTCACGTACTCAACTTATCTTTTCCTGGGTTTTAATCAATTCTGAAACGTTAGACAAAACAGTCAACAATTGGTCCAGATATCCAATACCATTTTCAACATTTCAAAAAACTTCTTGCCAATGTATCAATTATGTCGAAAGTTACAATGGAACTTAGAGAACAGAAAAAACTTTACACAGAAATTTACATATAAACATTTTTCTAACTGCAATATTTTCTTTAGACTTTAGAAGTTTTAATTAATTAATTATTATCTGATTTCCAAACATTCAAATTCAAAAAGACCCGGACCTAAAAATAAATTCATGAATTTTCAAAAACAAATGAATAAGTAATTTTTAATAAAGCACGGCAAATCATTTATTCACGTTGAAAATATAAATTTGAAAAGAAATTAAGTTCATATTTGTCAATGTGATTTTTTTCAATTTAATCGTGAGTTTATCGATAATAGAATTTCGATTTAATTTGGGCCAACCTTCAGAATAACTTATTTCTATCATTTTACAATTAATGTATTGTAAAAATGATTTGATACAAATCAATCCTTTTCTTCGACCGACGATGTTTAAGAATTTTAAATTGTGAATTTTTTTATGTCTTACGTTCCATATACAAATTAAATAAAAAATGAGCCAAAAACATCTTTCCAACTCAAAATTTATTAATTAAAAAACTTCTTACTCCATCCTTTACGTACGTTTCGGTAAAATTGCGTACCTTTTTCAAAAGGTTTTTAAAACCTGAGATAAGATTAATTTCGAAGAGTAAACAAACATCGAAAAAGAAAGATAGAAACCAATGTCAATTTGGAAGAATCCAAGTCAAAATTTGAGTCAAAAATTTAGAAAACATTAAAAATTGTTATATAAGTCTCAAAAAAATTAAGGAGACTTCACTCACTTTAAAAACTACATCTTAAAATATAGAAAAAGAGAAATTAATCTTATCTCAGGTTTTAAAAACCTTTTGAAAAAGGTACGCAATTGTACCGAAACGTACGTAAAGGATGGAGTAAGGAGCTTTTTAATTAATAAATTTTGAGTTGGAAAAATGTTTTTGGCTCATTTTTTATTTAATTTGTATGTGGACCGTAACACATAAAAAAATTCACAATTTAAAATTTTACAATTAATCTCTCAATTGTTTTCCATTTAATTAATATTTTTTTAATATAGAAGATGTATTTTATTTCTGTACAAATTCAATAAAAGTAGTTTTTTGTTGAAATAAGAGAACAAAATGTCTCTTAACACCACTTTGAAACATATTTCCGGACTGAATTTTAATTTTCGTGACACATTCATGAATTTTAAAACATGAATCTGTAAAATCCTCAAAATAGCACTGTGCAAAAACGTATTCTTTCATTCAGGACTAATTTCAGGTTTCAAAATAAGACTCAGAAACCCAAGGATCGAGTAGTACTAAAATAAGACCACAGGTGGGAACCCAGATTCATTTGTTTTACAATGAAAATAACAGTAGGAAGTTATCCGAATGAAAAGCAGTGAGTATCTATAGAAATATCGCTTCAAACCGATACTCTAAATACATTGAGAGAAAAGATTACTTGAATTAAAGAAATTTTGTACTGAATGCGTCCAATAAAATATTTTTTTGATCAAACAAAATTTTTCTTGTCTCAAGAAATTATGGTTTTCAAATAAAAAACACATTTTTTTTCCGAGAAAAATTTCTTCTGATCAAAAAATGACTGGACGTATTTATAACTACATTTCTCTCATTCAAGTATTTTTTTTTCTCAGTGAACTTGCGAAAACAGTCTACTTCTACTTTGAAGTCGAAAAATATATAATAACTCCTATATTAGAAACTTTGTAACAAATAGGAAACCGTTAGAATTTTTTGATTTTTATTATTATTAGACGCTTGAAACACTCTATAACTAGAAAAGTCATATACAACGTGCCATTGAACTTTACACTTTTTTTTTTGCAAAAATCTTTACATATTGATATTTTAAAATATAAATAAACTAATTTTTTAGTTGTTGAAATAGTTTATAAATCACTTCAGCAGAATTCTCAACAAAATGACTGCCAGAACTTGTGATAAGAAATATATTTTCAGGTATTTTTTAGTAAATAAATAGATTTTGAACACTTAGCGAATTCATTTTGAATAAATAAGACTAAGAAATGTTAGTTAGAGAAACATTTAAAATCATTACTATGAAATGGATTCAGTGTAATTAATTTCCGTAGGAAAAGCGGTTTGTACAATTGGTTGAATTTTCTCCACAAATATTTCCTTACTCGTTTAATTTACGGTTCTCTAATTACAGAGATAAACTTAGTCACGCCTGATGTAAGAGACTATTTAACTGGAAGTTCGACAAAGAAATCTATGTAAGAGCAGTTAATTTTAAGGGGTGGAAGAAATTGTGAAAAAAATTTAATTAATTTATAAAACTCATTTTGTATACATATAACTATAAATCATAAACTATTATCGTACAAGAAAGAAAATCAATTATAATTTATATTGTAGTACTGGTCTCTTTTATTGATATATAATTGAAGTAGAACAGAAAAATATTGAAACGAGTGGTGAGACAATTATTTATAAAACTTTGTGTGCGTGAAACCTTATTAATAAAATTGCAGATACAAAGAATTCGAATAAATGAATAAGAGCGCCATCCATTGAAAATTAAGTAAACTTTTCTCAACAGATAAAGATAAAATCATTTAAATTCCTAGAACTCTACCTTATGATACGTGGAATCCAGGTTGTGTCGACATCTGCGAGAGAAACGTGGAACTAACAAATATTATATTCTGTGGGGTAAAATTTCTAATCAATTGCAACTAGTTGAAACTACTAATCAATACAAATATTCTTAATAATATATGATAATATTATAATTTTGCCTTATAAGAAACAAAACCGAAATATTTTCATTTATTTCTTCTATGTTAAAAATCGTTTATTTCGAGTGTCAGTAATAACTATCATCATACATTGTCTTTTAACAAGTAACAAATTTCTTATAAAAAATTTGATACAAACAAAAATAAGTTAGCGTTACACATTATACTTGATTATAGGATTTTGTAGCAATTAGATTTATAAACCAGTTGTCTTCTTAGCATCTAGTGAGTATTTTACATTCTTGCAGATTCTTTCAAGAGATAAAGATTATTTTAATTCAAGAATTATATAATAAAATTGATTACATTTTTATCCTGAATCTAAAGATTTTCATAATCGTTCTTCGGGTACCTGGAAGAATAAGGATAATACTCATTCAATAGAGATGTTTTCATGTCGAATTCTGGCATCCCCTTCTCATGAAGATTTCCGGTCCCACGAAGGTTCAAAGGTATCTGCGATCTTTCTTGCAGATTATTCTTACCAACATAGCTTGGATACTTCAATCTGAAAATGGGGATGGATTTTTCCTGGAGATTATCTACTCCACGAAGTGGTTCCGCTGCAATGATTACCTCTGCTTCATTTTCTTCATCCAGATACCTTTGATCATGATAGGGATCTGCAGGTGCGCAAAGAAAACCACCAATGCTCAAAAGTATCAACGTAATCTGAAAATAATTTTTTTAAATGTATATCATACGTAACTTATGTGTCCAAATTTTCAGATTTGCTGTACTTTACGTTTAGAATACATAATTATAACAGCCCAGAAAAAAATTGATTGAATGGAAATTATTTAAGTCGGAGAATTTAAGAATACCGATTCACGCGAATTTTAATCATTTTAATCGGCCACCATACAGCCACCACCAATTCAGGCAAATCTCTTTGAATTATTTTTCAGTTTTTTTAATCGGAACGAGATTTACTAGCTGAGCTGTCTGAAATTTAAAAAACTCAGTCGGTAAATGTCTTTTCGATGGTTCCGATTGAAAAAAAGAAACATAATGCAATGAAAATTACCTGAATTGGTGGTGGCGACATGGTAAGCGGTTGAAATGATCAAATTTATGAGACCAATCCAAAATTTCACAAACAGATAGATCGCAGTTCGCGTGAATTGGCATTCTTAAATTCTCCGATTCAAATATTTTTCATTCAATCGATTATTTTTTTCTAGGAGGAATCACAGTCTTTCCCATATTCCCCTGCGTTCACGCTTTTCTCCATATTCTTGAAAAACTTCCCCTTTTTCCCCTTTTCTCTTAAAATGAGGAGTAACCGAACAAAACGTGATAATCCATTTTTCGAAAAAATTGAGATAATGATTGTTTCTGTATATTTGGAATATCATCAAGTCGTCTATCAAAATTTTACAAAACTTTGAAATTTTATTATTAAAATTGCAAATATAATAATCATGCATAACATTATCTTCTGATATCCTACGTAAACAATAAATTGTAAATTTATTTTAGAACATGAATAATGAGTGAGATATGCCTTTTCTGAATCAAAAGTGAATGAATCCATTTTCATTTTGTTGGTATCTTCAAAACAGTATTAAATTAAGAGGATTTTATTTTCATCTAATTTATTTAACAGTCTGACCAATTATAATAACCCATTTAAAATTTTATTTTTATCAATAGATTTCAAACTAGAATATATTCTTAAGTATTTAAAAATAAACTCAAGTGTATTTATCACATTTTGTTCGCTTACTCTTGCAATATACTACATTTTAATATATTATATATGAATTACTCGGGAAATTCTCTAAAATTATTGAATGTACTTAAGAACTGTAACAACCGTTGTTCGTTGTATGTCTACAAAATGTATGAAGTGCAAAATAAAAAACAATATATCGTAACACAAATATAACTATTTAAGTACAACAAGTTTCAAGTGCTTAAAACTATTAGTCCTTTAAAGACAGTCTGTTGGATCTCGCACTACGCGCTCGGTCTTTTTACTCCCTCCATATTTTTGCATATACTTTTTAACATTAAAGGTCAAAGCATCGACAACTATAATTTGGTGATTGTGAATTCTCTTTTGTTAAAGCTCCTTCGGCTTTAACGACCACATTCTCATCACGCATCTCGTGCTTCGCATTCAATTTTGTCCAAAGTGCGAACTTTTCTACACAAGTTCAACTCAATAATATCGAATGATATTATATTTATTATTCCTGTACCTCGGCCTGGGACTGTTTCTTCGGATATTGCAAAATAATGTAAAAATTTTATTCTTCATGATTACTTTAATATTTGTTTCTTATTTTGCACTTTTTTTATTCTTAGCCTCCTTGAAAAATGTAAAATGTCAATAAATTTATGTTATTACAATTCATAATAAGCGTTGATATTGATACAAATATATTTGCATTCATTTTCTTATTATTATAATTAAAAAAAAGGCGCATTCTACAAAAAAATATCTTTGTGAATTAACATTTTATTTCACCTTGTGTCGTGTGTCCTTAATTAATTTGTTTATTTTCAATGTTATTTTTTACGATTTAAACCAACAAAACGCATCCTGTCAAAAAATGATAATGATGTTGTTTTTCAAAAAATTAAATTTTATAATTAGTATCGTTATTTTTTACGATTAAAAAAACTACGCGTCCTATAAAAAAATTATTCATTGTAAATTTGTAGTTTTTTGTATGAAAAACTTTTATTAATTCATTTTTTTTAAGCTTGTGTCGTTTCTCCAAAAATTAAATTTCTTTGATGTTATTTTTTACAATTAAACAAAAACTACGCGTCTTATTGAAAAATGATTAAGGAAAAATTTGTAGATCTTTTTTAGATAAATAACTTTTGTCTCTATATTTTTTGTCGTAACTTGTGTCGTTTGTCCAAAAATTTAATTTTCTAGTATTTTATTTTTTACGATTTAAACAAAAACTACGCATCCTATCAAAAAATAATTAATAGCAAATTTGTAACTCTTTTTGGGCCCACAACTTTTGTCTATTAATTTTCTTTCGAACCTCAAGTCGTTTTTCCAAAAAATTCATTTTATATTTTCAATGTTATTACTTAAGGATTACAACAAAAACTGCGCGCCTCGTCAAAAAACGATCCATAACAAATTTTTAGCTCTTTTCGAGGTCAACAATTTTTGTTAATTCATATTTTTTCGTATCTTGCATAGTTTGACCGCAAAATGGAATTTTTATTTTTTGTTTTTTTTTGTGGTTAATTTTTTAATTTTTTTGTCCAGAATCGTTGGACAAAAAATTGGAAGGGTCGATTTTTCAAGAAAATTTAAAAAGTTGTTATAATAATCTTTTAAGGCCTTCGAAGAGCAACGTTTTTCTTCTCTTGACTTTTTTTCATGTCGTGCGTTGTTTGGCTTAAAATTTTCATTTTCGTTTGTTTTTTTGAATTCTTCAAATGCTATAACTTTGATAATTTTCTAATTATCGAAAAAAGTGGTAATGATAAATTGTTCGACTTTTCGAGTACTACAATAGCTGTACATACAATTTTCAAATCTTGAAAAAAATTGCCTCAAAATTTTTGAAATTGCTCTAACTTTTTGAATTTTTATCCAAAATACTTGGCTAACAAAGTTGACCTTCAGTTTCCGACACTAAAATATTCTACCGAGGGCCAATATAAAAGATTAATTCTTTCAAACGTTATCGTTCTCACAGGCAGACATACATACGGACATTCATACATACATACTACGTACATTCATGCATACATACTACGTATATTCATACATTCATGCATGCATATATAAAAATACATACATACATAAATACATGCATACATACAGACAGACACATTCGTAAAAACCTACTTTTCGGGTTCACAGGGTCTCAAAACGTGGAGACTTGAAAAAAACAGGGGGGGGGGTCAAATTTTATACAAATCTAATACCTCTTCTGTTGAGAATGTAAAAAAATTGAAGCTGATACAGATTAAAACATGCGGAAAATCTGAAAACCGGAGACAGACTTTGTTCACAGAAAATAATTATAGTAATTTTAAAAGTAATTTAAATAATACTTTAAATCTAAAATATTTTTCGGGCGAAATAACAAATTATTTATATATTATATATATTTATATATATTTATATATTATTTAGATATTAAACATATAAAAATTGTTTATTTGACCAAATGTATTTTTGTCGAAATTTTTATATCGGTGCGAATAGATTTCCGAAAACCTAAGTATATGTGATTTTTTAAAATGAATTCTTCAATGACAGAGATGAATGAAACATCATTTAAATTTATTTAAAAATATAAAATTTTTTATAAAAAGATCACTTTTTCGTGAAAAAATGACCCAATTTCCCCTTTTTTGAACTCTGTCTTCGCTGTAATCCCTGTTATAAATTGTTTCAATAATTTATTTTTACTAAAAAGTTGTTAAACGATACAAATTTAATATCACACCCTACCCCTATTGCAGTTCGAAAAATAACCAATTATTGCAATTTTTTGAAATTTGATATCTATTTTTTCATGTTGACCTTGAAAATGCTATTTGCGAATATTTTCGAGGTTATATTTGTAAACAGCACCTAAAAATACGTTAGTATATGTGGTTTTAACAGAACGAGAATAGAATTAGTTATGAACGTGATTCTTGCAAATTTTATTTTATTTCTTTAATTTATGGGGGTTTTTAGAAGAAAATATGAAACATTTTGGGTCTCCCACGAATGATATTTTACTTTTGCGCTGGTAAGAATATTTTTTAAACGGTTTGAAAACATTTAGGGGAGACCAGCCAACTGCGTAGATAATGATTCTATAAGAGATAATCATTAATTATAATCACAAATATAAGTAAAATAAACAATTCTATGTTTATTATATTAACACGTATCGTGTCTTAGCTATTAATTACATTAAATTAATTATTTTATACTCATTGGTATTTTAAATTAATGATTATCTACTGTAGGGTGATCTACCCTACTCCAAAATTCGGAAAAGTCATCAAAGTAAAAATGTACCCGAATTTTGTAAGCAATTTATAATTTCATTGTTGAATTTTATTATTTAAGCAAAACCCCTATATATAAGGTAGGCTTTTTCAAGTTTTTTTTTCAATTTCATTTGCTAATCTTTACTTTTTTAAATAATTTAATTCTTTTGAAATATTATAATTATTCTACTCTTTGGATGTTTGTAAATTATTCAATATTCTGTCTCATTTGATTTATCAATGTAACTTGCGAATCGTTTAAATTATTTATACATTTCATTGCTTTCTTTTTCTCTGCTAATTAGTGTGCTGTCTATTATTTACATTATTTTTTTCTTTCTTAACATTACCATTCTCGTGTCTTTTATCTCAAATCGATACATTTCTATAGTAAATAAATTTCCTTATATGAGGGGCTGATAGCAAAAGCGGAGTAGAAAAATCGTCGGAGCAAAAACGAGTTAAGAAGGATGCGGGCAAAAACGAGTTAAATAGAAACAAGAATAACGAAGATTGTATCGTTTATTATAATATAACAATATAATAGTACAGTAGATTATATTATAATCTATCATTGTATTACACTTTTATGTTATGCGATATTCGATACAATCCTCGTTATTCTTGTTTCTTTTTAACTCGTTTTTGCCCGCATTTTTCTTAACTCGTTTTTGCTCCAACGACTTTTATACTCCGCTTTTGCTATCAGCCCCTCATATAAACAAAATTATTTAAACCTTAGTAAAAGCCGGTTATAAATTGAAGCGCCGCGGCGCGGGCACAAGCTGAACGGTGCTAAGTCGAATCAACCAAATTCTACAGGAGAAGCCAAAAAACTTTCTAGAGGAAAAATTTACAATCGATTCAGTAAATTAATAACCATTGTATAAAAAAATAGATGGCGCTACATTTGCTTTAGGGTGGTCCAAAAAAATAAAAATAAAGTTTATTGGCTGCCTCACTCCCTGTTTTATTTCATTTGCTATAAAAATAATTGTGCAATTGTTTATAAATTTCCAAAAATATTCAGAATGTGATCCAAGGCGTGGAAGCAATAAGTATAACAACAAAATGATGGTAGGCATAACGAAAAATTATATCACCTTGATTTCATTTAGAATGCTACCCTTAAAGAATGAAAAAACCAACTTATCTCGAGGTTTCAAAATTTATAATGTGATTTTTTTAAATACATTTTAGTTAATCTGAGCCTTGAATGATTAAAAATTACCTTGTTATAGTTAAAATGTGTACCTCAGATGTAAAACTACCCTTAAACTGTCTTAAAGTCCTCCCTAGAACGATATTTTGTTCTTTCACAGTTCTTCAAATAATTTCTTATAAAAAAGTCCTAGAATCACTTCAGAAATATCGCATAAATATTCAATACTTTAAATTCCGGGTTTGGGACTGACCCCTGCCCTTGATAAGGAAATGGTAAAATACCGTCATTTCGCGTAATATAAAAATTAAAAAATTATTTTTTAAATAAAGTTGTGTTGATTTTACTTTTACAGATAAGAAACACATTTTTCTCATGCTTTTGCAAAGTTATATAATGTTTTTTTTATTTTAGACGCAACTCTTAAGATACTTAGGTTTTTAAATAAATCCGCATCACAACTTAGAAATAGAAAACGCTTATTTTAACATAGTCACCTCGAAAAATTGAAAAAGCAAAAAATATGTCTTTCTTTTGGGTAAAAGTGAAATTAACCAATTTTAATCAAGGAATGATTTTTAAATTTCGTATTAGTTTATATTAGGTGACGTTATTTTTTAATAAATACCAGATTCATTTTCTGACAGTTTTTGTATTGAGGGAAGTAAAGGCCCAAAACCGACCCTCAAACTGTCTTTAAATTATTAAAGAAACTATGAAATATTTATGTGATATTTTTTTTACCATTCCAGGACTTTCCTTATGCGAAATTATGTGAAGACCTGAGAAAGAAGCTAAATATCGTTCTATGGGGATGTTTAAAAAAGTTTAAGGGTTGTTTTCTATCAATGAAACAAATTTTTATTTTTACAAGGTCTTTTTTTAATATTTACATAAGGCTACAAATATCTAAGGTGTATGAAAAAAATCATATTATGACTTTTCAAACTCCTATAGAGGGTGGTTCTTTCAACTTTGAAGGGTAGCATTCTGAATAAAATTAGGGTGAACTTATTTTCAGTGATACCTAAAATCATTATACCACGGGTTAAACTTTTGTTTAATTTGTAAAAAAAACTGCACAATTATTCGTACACTGACTGAAAGAAAACAGGGAGATGAGACAGCAAAAAAAAAACAAATATTTAATTTTTTTGACACCCTAATGTGTATATAATAATCTAATGGAAATTTTGGTAGACTTAGCACCCTTTAGCCGTTTTTATTAATTTTATAAACAAATAACACCATTTAACAGAAAAAAGGAACATTTGTAGTATAAGTACAAAATTTGTTTATTTTCTCAATAATAATATTGTTGAATACTTATCAAAATCCTATAATGGCCATCGAATTGTTAAAAAAAAATATTTCAATACAATTCATTCATTTAGTGTGAATTATTTGAAATTTAAAAATATTTGAATAGATTTAAATACTAAATTTTAGGGTAAAAAATTTCAAAATCTTAATTTTTCACTGAAATAAGTGTAAAAATCCGGAAAGTATGATTTTTGAAGAACACTCAATTTCGTCAAAAAGTGGACGTAGTATAGTTTAGCTTTCCCTGCTTCAATTCATGTTTTACTTGGGCATATTCTTTCTAAATGGAAAGTTATGTTAAAAAAAAAAGCTTTTTAGTGAATAATTGTAACATTTTTCAAAATTCGAAAAATTCTATAAATTGAGACAATTGTGTAATTTCCAAACAACCCTTCTAAATCTTATTACATTTCTACTTGAAAACTGCTTTTATGGCGTATAACTTATTTTATTTATGTATACCGTGAAACGAAACCCTGTTTTACGGTAATTAATTGCAATTATTCGGTTGAAAATTAACTTTTGCATCCTTAACAATTACTCACTCACAGAGAACATATTTTGACAATTTTTCACTTTTATAATACTTTGTCACTGATGTTTATAGAAACATTTCAAAACCCTTGGCACTAAAACGTATGAAAATATTCTCAGAGAGGGGATCAAGTATTTAATTATTCAATAAAAAGAATCAATTATTAATAAAATAAAAAATCGAATCCTTGATTCATAAGCAAGTCACTTACCTCGATCATGTTCGTTCGAAGTGTTTTGTGCAACTATTCACTGAATCCTCTCGATGACACTGTTATATATGTATATGCCAGTACCGGTCTTACATCATAGCGAATTGATATTTTATTTTCGTAAGCTTATCTTCTCTTGCTTCAGGCAAAATTTTCGAATTGGTCTCTTTTTTAAAAACAGGATTTTAATCTACTTAAGTTGGACATCAACATATCCCATCAGAGCCATAAATTTTCTCCTGAAGAATATGTATTAAACCCTTTACCTTAATTACTTGGATTGTGTTGAAAACGATATATTAAGCTTTATGAGTTTTTAAAAGTATTTTTTTGTATAAATAAATTTATTTCCCTACTTCATTCGTTGCCTAATGTTAAAAAGTAATTTCAATAACAAAAATTGACCAATTCCATTTGAAATCAGGTAGTGCTTAGTGTGTTAGAATGATTTGGTATTTAGATAGATCATTTTATCGTGAAAATAAAGGAACACATATTTCACAGTTCCAATTAATTAGAGAAAAATAGGAAAAAGGATAAAATGGCGGCTGTTTTTTTAAGCTATTGAAAGTGAATTTTCCCAACAAAAAAAAAACACTTTTAGGCATTATTATTTTCTTTAGAAATAGCTGGCAATATTTACTACATATCTCGTGAGTTTTGTTCTTGGCAAGCCATCGCTTCACACTAAAAGAAATAATTGTTGAAAAATCGCATTTTTCTCGGAAACAATAAAAGATACAAAAAAAATCCAGATAAAAATTCAAAAAATATCTCTTGCTCTTTTGCAATATTTTGCATCATTTACTATCAAAAATAAAAAATTATATTCGAAGAAAATTTTTTTTCCCGAACTCAAAAATGGTTAAGTCCCTATAAAAATGATAGGATGACGACTGACGTCAGAAGACGGCTGACGAAGGAATTGTAAATAAAATACAAGGAAAATTAGAAAAATTGGGTATTTCCAGAAAATCTTTTTTAATAATTTGTCGAATTTTGAAAACATGAGAAGGAGATTTTCGGGAAAACCCCACCTTTTCATAATTTCCAATATTTTTAAAAAGCTTTTGTTGATACAAAAAAGGCATGCTATCAGTTTTATGCGGGTCAAACCACTTTGGAGGCCGGAAAATATTTTTTTTAATATAATTTTTTTTGTAAACGATGCAAGCTATCACAAAAGAGTAAGAGGTGTTTTTGTAGAAATTTTCTGGATGTTTCAACTTTTATGTCGACAGTTTTTTACCTTTTGTTTCTTCCGAGAGAAATGCAAAAATTCGATTGTTCCAAAATATTTTTTTCAAAGTGAAACAGTGATTATAATATACCAAGAACGGCACTTGTAAGATGTGTAGTACATATTGCGAGCTATTTCTAAAAAAAAATAATGTTAAAAATTGGGGTCTTCAAGAAAATCGACTTTCAACAATTTTAGAAAAGCGACCTCTATTTCGTCATTATTAAACATTTTTCAATTTGTTTTAATCAATTGAAAGAGCAAAAGTTTCCACGTCAAATAAACAGACGAAATCCCAAATACCTACTCTCGTTCGGTAAACACTGCATTTTGAACAAATTTTCCGCCAATTTTTAAAAATTCACAGGTCATCTTCAAATGATTGTAACAAATAAAAAGAAAAAATTAAAATATGAAAAGCGCGTTCTCTTATTTTCGCCATGGAATGATATATCCAAATACCAAATTATTCTGACACCATGAGCTAGACTTTTCTTGAAATTTTGTCTGATTTGAAATGAAATTGGTCAATTTGTAATTTTCTCTCATTTACGAACCATTCATCAATATAAGGATGAAGAATGAATCTTTATAAAGTATCATATTTTAGGAGAGTTTGCCCCTCAAGAAAATGTTTTTTTTCACGAACCCATTAATTTTTGTCAGAATAGAAACAACGAAATCTTATGAAATATTTTCTTTTGAGAAAGTTTGATATCCATAGGTATATACATCTCTTTTCTCAAGAGAACCTGTGTATTAAATTGACTTATTTTCCCACAACGAGTGAGTGATTTAACGTGGGTGTTCATCTCAGAAGTTCCTTGAACTTGCTATTCCTTCAAGGTTAATCCTCGAAGATCATCGATCCTATGTTAAAATAATCTACTTGTAGTACCATATTTGGATTTGAACAGATTTTATAATGGACGCTAATTTACCTCGAACATTCGATTTCTAACACTAAAAGATACAAGAAGAAGTATCAAATAATTTTTGTCTCATTGTAACATTTATGAAAAAGGTTTATAGCTCATAATTTGCTCATAATATTTACAAGTTCTTGTATAGAGACAGAACCGCAATAATTGTAGACTTTGCAACCCACGCCAGTTATTTGATATCAAGAGAGTTTTCGGAATTTAAAATATCCAGAATAAGAGTTAGTGAACACAATTTTCTAACTTTTTTTATTTATCAGGGTGCCACGTGACCATCAAAATTTGTTCGTTATATGAAAAGGTCAAGGTGGATATTAAGACCCATAAAGTTGCGAGTTTATGATAAAGTTAAGATTAAGAAGTCTTTACTGACAACAATTTCTACCATTGGAAACAAAAATGAAGGAATACTTGTCCCACAACTAAAAAATTATTTCTCTTGTATGTATGTATACCATTAAGCCATTTCCCTTTCGGGGTAGGCGTGACACTACCCGATTCGGGTAGTGTTTCTAAGTTGATAACTTGTAGTAAATAACTACAAGTGTGGGTTCACCACACCCACGATGTGCCAACAGCACTCAGTTTTCTCGAATGGTCACCCATCCAAGTGCTAACCGCACCCAACGCTGCTTAACTTCAGTGATCTGACGAGAACTGGTTTTTTCAGCGTGGTATGGCTGTTGGCCATCTTAAATTGATAAATTCTTGTAAAAAAAGTCTGCCGTATCTTTTTTTGTATATTTCGTTTAAAAAATATTTTTCACCTTAGAATCAACATATAACGAAGTTTTTATATTGTTTAGCTTTCAATACATAATTTACTCGAAATTTTGAAAAAATTACCTTCTTAAGAATTTTGAAAGATTCCAAGAGAATAAATTTGTTTTAAGACTCCTTAGATAATTTCAAATAATTTTTTTTTATTTAAAAAAATTAAGTTCAAGAGAAATTTGAAAAATATTTTAAACGATTTCCTAAAATTTCAAAAAAGAAGGTAGTAGATTTTAGAGCAAAATTTTTTCAATTTTACAAGATCACAAAATTTTAGAAAAAACTTGCGTACTTTTAAGAGATATTTAGAAGTTTTTAAAATATTACAAAATACTTTTCGACTTAGAAAGACTTTAAAATCAAATTTTGAAGCATTTCAAGAATATTAAATGGTTTCAAGATGATAAAAAAAATGTGGTCAAGACTTCTGGGAAAATTTCAAATGATTTTTAAGTTGAAAAATGAATTTTAAGAGATTGTTTATAAAGATTTTAAAACATTTTTGAACGTTGAAAAATAGTGAAATTTTGTAGTGGAGTACTATAATCCGAACCTCTAATCGCCAATGAGTCTCTAAAAAATATAGTGCAAAAGTATATTACTGAAAATTTTCTCGAGAAATTTTATGTGCTTTGTGTGTGCAAGTTTAAAAAATGAGTCTGTTTTAAACAATATTCAAATGTTAAAGATTCGGAAATATTGTGCAAATTTTATAAATGATTTACAGGGCATTCGTCTTACTGCATATTATTTGGAATTGCTTGGAGACTTACTTATACTAGATAAGAATTACATATTGGTAGACAATTTCTAATAATATTTCAATCAAATCTAGTTTAAGTGAACAAATACCCCCATAAGAACCTGGAAGGGTCAGTTCTTTTGGTTAGGGTTGTGGAAGGGCGACCCCTGCTAGAACACTACTAGAAAGTCTATTAGGGCCCTCGCGGCCAGAGCGTTATGTTAACGATAGGGCCCCCACTAGTTTTCCCCGCTAGAGCCCGATTAGAAATAGGGAAAACTCGTCAGAGCTCTACTAGATCTCTTTCAAAATTTCTGCACGGGATATTGTCGTTTGAAATCCATTCATGAAAAAAAAATTAGTGGGCTATTATATTGCGTCAGGCTCTTAAATAAATGATATGCAGAAAAATCCTGCATCCCGCGGGGATGAACCACAGGTATCATTTAACCCCCGTTTTTTTAGACAGTGAAAAATTCGTATTTTGTCACAGGTTAAATGAAAAAAAATCGAGTTTTGCCGAAATATCGTAGAAAGTGGTCAGAAAAGGTAATAAAATGAAAAAGTATACAAAAGTTGAAAAACCTCCACCAGAAACTTAAAAAACACCCCTTTTTGAAACAAAAAATGAGTTTTTGAACTTTCTGCAGCTTATATTTCAAATATTCCGTAGATTTAATGCAAAATAATCACTAACATCATTCAAAAAATATTGGTGATATATGGTGAAAATTCATTTTTTGTTCAAAGAAAGCGATGTTTCTCCAATTTCTGAGGGAGTTTTTTAAAACTTTTCTATACTTTTTCATTTTATTGCCTTTTTTGACCGCTTTCTACGATATTTAGATAAAAGTCGACATTTTTTTTATCAAGCCTGTGAGCAAATACAAATTTTTACGGGGGGGGGGTGTGGTTTAACCCCCGCGGGATCCAAGATCCCTGTGTTCACAAATTCAAAAAAATTTACAGTTATTTTTTTACCAAATGGAAGCTTTTTCGAGGGTAACGCCACAAATCAAAGGAAATTAATTTCTTTTTCGCCACCCCACTATATATTTTCGACTTTAAAAATAAAATTAAATAATTTTGTAAACTTCTTTATTACAGGAGCAATATTGAAATGTATTTCTGGATTTTAAAAAGTGCTTACATGATTAACCAATTTTAACTATTTACGTAATGAATCTGTAATCGGGAATTGAACTTTTCCTAGAAATTTATTTTATTTCATTAATACACGTTAAAACCGAAAATGAATTTTTTTATTTGATAATAGAATTGACAATATTCCAGAATATACAGAAACAATCATTATCCCATTTAAAAAAAATATATTTATCACGTTTTGTTCCGTTAATTCTCAATTTTAGGACAGAAATTGCTTTTTGTTTTCAAATAGTAGCAAATGCTCTCAGTAAGGTAAGTAATAGTTCCTGAAAGTGGCATAATTTTAAACACATTTTAATCACATGGCACCCTTATGAACAATTTTCTGCAATGTACAAAATGGGATAGTTAAAATTGTAGAAATTAACTTTTTTAAACTTTAAAAATTCTAATTTTCGCCATAAAAACCTCCAAAGGGACCTCTAAATATTTTTTTTATAATCTGAAAAAGAAGGGAATTATTTTCTCACAAAAAGAAATAAATTTCTGATTCAAAGTTTTAGAAAATCTGAAAAAAGGATTGCGTGAGTCACCCTTGCATGCATGAGCCTCGAACTGAATTTATAACTTGTCAATTTGGGAAAGTACCAAACACTCTGATCTGCTCCGCAGTTGTGATACGATATAAATATTATTTCAAAATCGGAATAAAATCACTGGGAATAAATCGATCTTTAAAGTGCTGTATATTTACTCAACAATTTTTACCAGTTTATGAAACACTCATTGATGACGTTTACTCCCATGACGAATTAATGAATCTATTTCCTCTGAAACCTGAATGCAAACATTGTTATTCCTATATCTGCTCATAATGAAAATCAAATACGTTTTAACATTTATGCGGAAATTCACTTTACATTATAACGCCCGTGGACTGAAATATTCTTCAAGAAATATTCATGAGTCTATTTTTATATGACCATTTTATTTCATAAAAGTATCCATAGCTTTTCAATCAATATTTCAGCGAATATATTAATAATAGCGTTGGAAATATGTATAGAGCTGATTACAGAAGGCAAATAAATTTTCTCACAACCATAAATGTATTTGACTGTTCTTCTAAGAACAATATTGAATTTTATATTAGAAATATGACCCCAAGACACTCAATATGTGGGAAATGACAATGGGAGTCGGTGGTTATGTATATCTTTCATTTCGCCCTAACGTATTAAATGGATGTGACGATAAGAGTGACATATAAAAGTTTCTATTCTTAACTTTATAGAGCACCTGTGGCATAAAAGTCGTTAAACTTGAGCATTAAAGCTTTATTCACAATTTTCTGATGTAAATTTCATCATCGTTTATAATGGATTTAATTTCTTACAATTCATTTACATCATATGAATCTTTAACATAATATTTTCTATTAATAGCTTTAAGCAGCCTGCGAAATCGTAAAATTTATCATGGGCAGGAAAAAGCAGGTCTGGGAATAAATATTTTATGCTTTCAAGAATAGCAGGATATTATCATTGATGGGATTATTTAAGAGAGAAGATAATTTTTCATGAACAAATTTTAAAGATACAAAAATTATTTATTTCAATAATTTTATTTTTGACAGAACTTGTTTCCTTTTTATAAATGATACGATTTTAATGAAAGATAGCTTAGGGATCGTCCATTAATTACGCAAGGCTTTTTTTATTTCATTCTTTTTGTCGAGGGATTCCGGAAAACCTCACAAATACTTACATAGAGGGGGGGGGGGTCAAAACATTTTTCTAAGTAATTTTCCTTTTTATAATTATTATGTGGGTTAAATATTCTAATTGAAACCTATTTTGGCTGTTGATATTACTTTTTATATTATTATACACTGGGGTGGTCTAAAAATGTATTTTAATTTCTTTTTCGAATTGTCATGCATATGCATATCACCCCCGAATTTGCTCGAATCCACAACAAATAAATGCGTTTTTTTAAATGATATTCACAGGTTTCGCAAGCCCCATGAAGTTTAATACGTATTTCCCATGAGGAAAGAAATCGTGTTGGCACTGCAAATTTCTCTTCACAATTAGCTATAGAATACACATTGTAATTTTGTTTTTGATCACCCCATGAGTCTTGCTTCATAGGGCCCCGGAAAACCCCCATATGTGAAAAATTGAGTTTTGCGAGTTTTCGGCACTATTTATGATCTTTTTGCGGTTTTTTACGTATAAATTATTTCTAATGCATAAAATACTACTTTCTGCTGATGATAAGCTGTTTACATAAGTTGTTTAAACAATTTATTATTATTATTTTCAGCAATTTTCTTTATAATAATATTCTCTTAGAATAACGCTAGAAAGTCGCGGGTTTTTCTGAAATATTCAACTTTTTTTCCACTTTTCTCTTAGAGGGAGGTAAAAATGAATGCAGTATAACAAAAAAAATTTTGTTAAACAAATTATTATTTTTTTAAACTATCTGCTCTTAGATAATTGCTAGACTTTGCTTCGGCTTTTTAGTTTCGAACAAATAATATATAAACAATGAAGAAAATCATTTTTTAAACAATATCTTTCTTTTTTGTGAATTCATTTTTCTGAAAAAAAACAGATATTTGAAATATACTTCGAATATACTTGAAAAATACTTGAAAAAAAAAACGTGGACAATCGGCAAAAAATCGGAAAATCCGTGGGGTCACAGTGACCCCAAGTGTCCTTTAAGGGTTAATATAGGATGAGATAGTTAAAAACAATAAATATTTGTCTCAACTACTATTTATGTTAATATTAATTGATTATTGGATCGATCTAACAAAAAATTTAAAATAAGTTAAAAAATTCGAAAAAACGCGACTTTCTAACTCTATTCTAAGAGAAAATTGCTTAAAACAATAGTAAATTGCTTAAAAATTGATGTAAACATCTAATCATCAGTAGAAAATAGTATTTCATGTGCAATCCCCAATTTTTCACTTATGGGAGTTTTTTGGGACCCTATAAAACAAAATTGATATTAAAAAAATAATTACTCATTTATATTTTATAGCTGATGCGAAGAGAAATGTTGAATTTCATCTCGATTCACCTAATATTGACGATTTTGAATAAATTTACAAAAGCTTTTTTTTCTTATGTAAAATAAGTATTAAACTTCATGGGGCTTACAGGACCTCTGAATACCATCCAAAAAAGTATTTTTTATTTATTTAAACAAAGGGGGCGATATGCAAGAATATTCGACATAAAGATTTGGACCGCCATTAATTTATACACATTAAATCATTATTTGTTATATTCATTTTTTATCATGTTATATATCATTTGGGTTTCTTTCAATTCCATGAATATCGTACATAGTCTCTCTAAATCTCTTTTAAAAGGTTGAGCTCTCTGGAAATCCCTTGAAATCCTTTAAAAAGTGTGGGAATTCCTTAAATTTTTTTGAGAATGTGTGAAATCTCTTAAAATCTTTGAAGTTGCTTGAAATATTCCAAATCACATAAAATCACTTATAATCCTTTAAAATCCTTGTAAATCCCGTAAAATCTCTAAAAATTGGTGAAAATTCGTGAAATTCCATGAAATATTTGAAAATATTACACGATCCCTTGAAATCTATGAAATTCATATAAAATTCATTAAAATCTTTCAAATCCTTGAAAACCTTTCCGATTCTCTTAAAATTACATAAAATATTTAAAAATCGTTTTAAAATCATTAAAATTTCTCGCAATCCCTCACAATCCTCTGGAGTTCTTCAAATCCTTTGAAGTAACGTTAAATCTTTGGAAATCTTACACAATCCTCTGAAGTCCATGCATTTACTTTGAAATCTCGTGAAATCATCTAAACCCCTTAAAATCTCTTCAAATTCGTCAAAATCCCTTGAAATCCTTTGAAATCTTAGCAAATATTTTCAAATCCCGTGAAATCTTTTGAAATCTTATGAAATCCATTAAAATCAATTAAAATCTTTGCAATCCCATTGAATTCCCTGTCATCCTTCAAAATTCGTGAAAATACTTCAGCATCGCTTCAATTGAAATCTCGTGAATTCTTTTAAAAATTTAGAAATTTCTCAAAATCTCTTCAAATCACTCGAAATTTCCATAAATCTTTTGTAATCCATGGAAATCGTTTTTAATTCATGAAAGTCCCTCAAAATCTCGAGAAATCCGTCAAAATCTTGAAATGCCGTAAAATCTTATTATACTTCTTGAAGAACATCAAAATTCTGCATAATCACTTGAAAATTGAGATTCTCTCGGAAATTTTACTAAGTAATATCTTCAAACTCTTGAAATCTTTTTAAATCATTTTAAAAATGTTGTAATTCTTTGAACAACCTGCCCGCGATTACAGAATTTTCTGTTAGACTAACCCATTTCCAATCTTACGAATCCTTACAATAGGGGGTAGGGGGTACTAAATTTCAAAAATCATCCTGACGTAAGTAATGGATGTGTACTTAATTTCTTGTAAACAATATTCTTCATAACTTAATTTCATCCAATTTAAACAAAAAAATCAATTATCATCAAATATAGTAAATTGTTTATAAAAATTTTCTTTTTTAAATTTTGTTCAATAATTTCGACTATTAGAATATTGATTTTACAATCTTGAAGATTCCCGTCAAAATACAATTTCTGAAGTGAGACTTCTTATGGCGCACCGCAAGAAAAAATACTTTCAGATGAAGGGAGAAATGGATCTCGAGCTTGGTGGTCGCGTGGACACTCTTGGACGTAACGTCACATTCGGCAATCTCCGCGGCGGAACCGCGCGACGCATCAGAGATTGGCGAAGTTACAGTCGCGTGATCAGTGCAATTGAATGTAAATAAATTATAAACGAAGTTCTCTTTCAAAGAAAAAAATGTACAAGCTACCTCATCACTTTTAGAATGGTAAATTCCACATGGTAAAATCGTTAATAAATATGTATATTCTCACGGTCGCCATGTTAATTTAATAGTTTTATTTTTCACCGTCCCCAAATTTGCCACATAAGTTTCGCATAAGAATTCGCATGTGTCATGAACACGGTAAATAATGATTGCATCTTGTAGAGGAAATGTCTAATACTTATCATCAGAAAATAAAAAATCAGAGTCAAATTAACGTGAAATGTTATGGTTGAAAGTCACTAAATTGAAAAATATAATAAACTATCTGCGCATTTCTCACGTTTCTGTGCACTCCGTACAACAGACGTCATTATCATGATGACTTAGCCAAATATAATATTCAACATCGTCATTCTCAACCAATTTTAAATAAGTTATAAGTACTTAAAATTAAAAAATAAGTGCAGTTGAGAAACGTTCAGATCGCGAACTATTAAATGAAACGATGAAAAATGGATGCAAATTATCTATTCTTGAAAGTATTAAATATTCTTTCTCGATACATTTTTATATTAACAAAAATTTGTTTTCAAGTTACTTAGGAGCAAACTTATAAAATTAATCCATGAAGGTAATTTACTCCCTCATAATAATAAATATTCCATTGTATACAAATAAAATGCTTTTATTCACTCAAAATATAAAACATCGCACGCGATGATTCTTTATAAATTATCGTTTATCATATAGCTCAAGATAGCATTAATTTCATAATATAACAAACACACATTATCTCATGCAATCAATAATTATATAAATTTGTCTTGAAAACATTTTTGACTTATTTTAATCTCACACAGAAGTCGAATTCTAAAATTTAGTAATTAGTTAAGAAAACATCGCAGTCAAATCATCTAGCTATCAATAAATATGGAACATCTGAGTGACCAGCAGCTCAAGATGAATATAAATTATGATAATTTTATGGTTATTTTCCGCAGGCAGAAAAATATTCCTAATTATGATCAGAATCGCTGGAATCGCTTGAATTGGAGGTAACTGAATAATAGCTACTGCTAGAACAGCAATTTGAACAAGAGCAGCTGCTGCTAGATTCACTATCATAATATGATTCAGAGTCTGAACAGCATGAACATGAGCAGGCGGATGAACATGGACATTCACTGCAGAAACACTCCGAAGAACTTTCTGAATCACAATCGGGATTTGACTCAAGACCAACTGTAAAAATTTTGAGAACAAATCTAATCACCCAGACAGAAAAATGATACATAGTAGGAAAAATTATGTATAATTTCGATCTGTTTTTCTTTGTTCAAAACTTTGTTCAAACTGAAATGATTTTTGATATAATATACCAATTTTTGGTATAAAAAGTCAGCGTAACCAAAACTTGTTGAAAAATTATGAAGCTTTAAAATCTAATGATTTTTTTCAAATTTAAATTTCCGATAAAGAAGGCTAACAATCGAGAAAAATAATTGTTGAAACATTTTTGATCTTTGAAATGTAATAATTTTGTATTAAAAATACCCATTTCAGTCGTCAAATCCTAATAAAAGCTAAACTTATTAAAAATTGGTAATCTGTATCATGATTTTTATTTAGAAATGCTAATTTCCGATGAAAATCACTAATACAACCTAACATTTTAAGTCTTCTTCATAACTTTATGATTCCACATTGAAATTATTTTTTAAAAATACTAACTTCTAACGAAAAGCACAATGTTAAACATGTATAATGTTTTTAATAATTAGTGAGATAATTTGAATGTTTGAATTGAACCGCGCAAAATTATTTAATAAGTACATAAGTTTCCCATTCCGCATGAGCTTTTCTATGATTTTTCTACTAAAAAAGGATTTGAATTTAGATTTAAAGACAGATTGATACATATTTACAATTTAAGATATAAAACAACTTCAAGTAATGAAAAGCCAATCAGGTTTTCAACAACAACAACACTTTTTTAGAAATCATTTGTATAAAACAAATGAAAATCATATCGACGCCTCCATTCAATATGAGTGTATGTGCTAACAGCGCCGTGTATGAGACTATGCGCTGTGTATAAGCATAGGGAATAGTCTCATACAGAGCGCTGTCAGCACATAGACTCATATTGAATGGAGGCGTCGATATATAATTTTTTCTATAATTCGCGAAAAAGTGCCAGTTTTTCCACCTGTTTTTGGTGTAAAAAGTGATCGATTTTTGGTCGATGACGTGGCGCATGCGCAGTGCCGACCTTTCCGGGCAACAGTGACAAAAGTGGACAGATGCAGTGGAAAAAGTAAATGGACAGTGATAAAAGTGAGGCACAGTGACAAAAGTAAATGTTATTTCGGGTGGGTTCGTGCTCCCTCGGGTGTACTCGTGCATCGTGCGCAGCCAACTTCATTCTATTTTCCGACTGTCGTCCCTAACCTAAAATCAATTTCCTGAAAAGTCTCGAGTTGTGTATTTTGTATGTACTTTTGTCACTTGGCAAAAGCAAAAAAACACCGTCAGTTTCTCCGAAAATACTGTGCTTGGTTTTTTTCACGAAAAATCGGAAATTTTGAAGCCCTCAACTTTATGGGCCAACTATTCAATTGTGAGAACCAGCTTATTATTACTGCCATATTATTGCCATGGTTTTGATAATTGCCATTGTCATTGTTGCGTCAATCGACAAAAAATCGCCTTCTTTTTACACAAAAAACAGGTAAACAAAAACTAGCACTTTTGCACAAATTATAGAAAAAGTATCGTGTCCCACACATTGAAAAAGCGACGATTTAAAACTCGTGTGATAGCCACCCTCGCTCCGCTCGGGTAGCTAACTTCACACTCGTTTTAAATCTCTCGCTTTTTCAACTTGTAGCACAATATACTATTTTCCCCTATATATAAAATATATTTATTTTTTTCGCCTCTGTAATAATTATTAAGTGATGATGCAAGAGGTTTTATTCAAGCGAAAACTTCTTTGTCATATTTAAATTTTGTTTCTAATTAATCTTGATTTTCACTTCTACTTAATAGAAAAACATTTAGATACGTACAATATTTTTATTAATTCCAAGGGCCCTGTTAAACAAAATATGAAATAAAAAGGTCCCTGGTAATAATGTATTTTTACAATATACTGCTACAATAAAATACAAAAATGTGAAAATGGTAATTCTTTTTTAAATTTGAAATTACCTTTGAAATTTTATAAAAGTGTCCGAATAATACCAAAAATTTAGTTTATAAGAGAAATTTTTTGTAATCTCTACTACTTGTAACGATTTTCAGAAAAATGATGAAAAACTGTATTAGAAACTACAATTTTTTGCTATTACTCGTACACTTTTACAAAATTGTATATGTAATTACAAATTTTCACAAAAAAATACAATTTCCACATAATTGTCCTTTTTGTAATTAATTATATTATTAAATTGTAAAAATACATTTCTACCAGGGGTTCTAACAATTTTTGAAAAATTGAGATTGTTTTTATCATGAATTTGAATTTCAAACATTGAATCTGACACAATATGAAGTTTTTAAGGATGTACTCTGCACACAGTCAATCTTATAATTCACCAAACCATTGATATCACCTTATGAAGAATAATTCTTATTACTTACAAATTAATTTTTTTAATGCACAGAGAAATATAAAATAAATTTCTGACCATGATAAAGAAGTTTTTTTTTATATTTTCCTAAATATTTTTCATATTGTTTAAAAGCCAAAATTTTCTTCGTAAAATTTTTAGGGAAGAGTTAATTACAATAATAAATGGAAGTTGTCTTTTTTTATTGAAAATAGTGTTTTAACTTGTAAAAACAACATTAGGAAATAATGTTGAAGGAATAAAATGAAAAAAGTTAAAATTTGAAAAACTTACGGTGTAGTTTTATTACAGGATCGGGGTCCAGTTTTTTCAAGTGTTTCAAGGTATACAGACTCAATTTTTCCACTGCTTTTGCCACTTTCTTCTCATAACGAACTTCCTTAATTTTTTGCTTAACCTCTCGTTTGAGTTCATATAATGTTTTCTTCTTTTCCGGTTTCTTGTAAATTTCTAAAATTATACAACAAAAATTTAATTAAAGGTCAAATAAGTCATTTTCAAATTGATGATAAACAGCATTTTTCATCTAAAGACTGTATACAAGTTTTCAATATATCATGTTATGAAAGTCGATTTCACATTTAAGGAAAAAAATATTTTAAAAACTTACCGTCCAAAACAGAAGCAGAATAGTTTTTCAGATCTTCAAGCGGCTGATGATCTTCAGAGTTATGGTTTTCCTCATCAAATAAATATGGATTTTCCATTACTTCCTTTAGTGAAGGCTTCTCAAAACTTTTATCTTGAAAATCGCCATCTTCGTTTTTCAAATCGTTGTTAACTAGGTTCAATTTTTGGAAAATTGTTTGATCGATATTTTCCAAAGTGACAGACTCAACCAATTCGGTACACTCCAGTTGTTTATCAGATGACAAATCCTCGCTTTTATCATCCACATTCAAAGGAAATTTGTTTACCTCTTTGGAATTGTAATTGATAGGTTTCGGACTTTCCGGAATTTCCGAATGAGCTTCAGAAGTATTCGTCTCCATTAATGCATTTTCACTTTCAATATTCTTAGTGACTTCTGTTGACGCGCTTTCACCAGTTGTGCTATTTCCAGATTTTGTTGGTACATTTCCCTTCTTTTTATCTGCTTCATTTTCAGCATTTTTGTCCCCGGCTGCTTTATTTCTCTTATTCTTCGATTTTTTAATCTCAGTTTTTTCATTTTCCGCATTTCCTTCAATCTCAGGTTTCGATGTTTTTTCTTCACTTTCTTTGAAGAGCACCGTCTTCTTTGCTCGAGTTTTCTGTCCTTTAAGTTTAGCTTCCTTTCCTCCAACATCCTTTTGGTCAATTTCTGGAAGATTTGTTTTCTTTTCTTCATTTCTTTTACATGGTCTTAATTTTCTAAGGGGTGTTTTCTTTCCAATGACATCCTCCTTGTTTTTCTTCGAAACTCTTTTCTTTTTCTCACTTTCTTTCTCTTTTGGTGGATCATTTTCTTTAATATCTGGATCAGTTGACGATTTTGGTTCAGCTTCAACATTTTCTTTCTGCTTTATTGAATTTTTCTTCTCTTTCAGTTGAATCTGCCATTTTGATTTAAGTTTTGGATCCTCATTTCTGCCATTAAATTCTTCCCCAAAATCATTAGTGACGTTATTTAATACATTTTCGCTAATTTTTATATTCCTTTTCACTCTCTTTGTAGCTGCTTCCTTCATCATTTTTTCAGTGTCCTGAGATGTTTGTAAGTTTTCGTTCTCGGCTAACACACGTGTGTTCTTTGATTTTCTCACTTTTTTTCCGACATCATCTGAACCTGAATGTATCGTGTTTGTTGCATCTGTTACACTCGTGTGGCGATGATCAACTTTTTTCGTTTTCTTTTGATTAATTTTTTTCTTAATCGCACCTGATGATTTCTCTTTCAATTCGGAATCTTTTTTGCCCATGGGTGATGCATTTTCCTTCATATCATCAGGACCGCCTATATTTTCTTTATTTCCTCCAGTTTTCGATAATGTGCGACGTTTAGTTTTTGCGTTCGTAACTTTTGACCCTTTTTCATCATAATTGGAATTTTTATCCTTTAGGGTGTTTTTCTTTCTCATAATCTTGCTGTGTAAGCCCTCGGGGATCCGAAGGAACACTTCCTTTGATTTCAATTCGTCAATATTTTTCCAAAAATCTAAAATCTCTGTTTCCTTCACATCCAGTGCAGTTCTGAAAGCTCTGTACTCATCTTCCTGAAATGATTGTTTTCGCACGTGGCTCGCACCAGCTTCGGAATTCATGACCTCTTTTAGATATTGCCACAAAAAACAGTGCCTGTAATAAATTTTATTATGCAAACCATAGTGTATTGTTTAAAAATAAGTTTAAGAAATACAATTTAATAACACTAGCCTAAAAAATAAAAAAACTGTGTATGTACATTTAGTGAAACCATATTTTTCTACTGCATTTTGGCCTGCTAAACTTGAAAATCGCATTGAAAAAGTTTTGTATAAATTGGTTTTCGAAATTTTGCATGTTTATTTTCGTCTAAAGTCATGAATTTTTACAATAATTCGGTTCATTGCATCTCAACTACAAAGTTTATCCGGGAAAATGCCACTAATATTCGTTGCAGATTCGATAATCTTTATCTTGATACCTTGATACCTTTTGCAACCAGATTGGTAATTTCTAACTTGAGGTATGGTTCACAGAGTAAAGCTATAATCGAAAATTCTTATCTTTTTTTTTAAATTCATATTTCGAAAACCAATCCATAAAAAGAAATTTTAATGCGATTT
This sequence comes from Andricus curvator, assembly GCA_932195095.1. NCBI lineage: Eukaryota > Metazoa > Arthropoda > Insecta > Hymenoptera > Cynipidae > Andricus > Andricus curvator. The sequence goes on along the minus strand of CAKNYM010053305.1, from coordinate 1,717,536 downwards.
TTAAGTTTAGCGCCCTCGTTTCGCTCGCAAGTTTGAGTGCAACTGTTGGTTCTCGCGCTTCGCGCTCGATAGTATATTTATCTCGCGCTTCGCGCTCGATAATGTATTTACCTCGCGCTGCGCCCTCTGTCTTTGTACTTCCCCACATTTGTGCACATGCCTTCTACTATTAAAGGTTAAAGCATCGACAACTGTAATTTTGTGATTGTGAATTCTCTTTTGTTAAAGCTCCTTCGGCTTTAACGAATACATTCTCATCACGTATCTCGTGCTTCACACCCGATTTTGTCCAAAATGTGAACTTTTCTACATTAGGGATCGTTCATAAACTAAGATATGCTTTTTTCTTTTGTTTAAATAAAGATGATATTATAATTCCAGTGAAGTTAAAAGGGACACAACGACATAAACAAAAGAAAAACGCGTTACGTAGTATATGAACGATCCCTTATGTTCAACACTTTTATATCAAATGCCTGGGATTGCTTATTCAGATATTGCAATATGAAGTACAAATTTCATTTATCATGATTACTTTGATATTTGTTTCTTATTTTGCATTGAATTTTATTCTCAAGTACCTTGAAAAATGTATCATTTCAATAAATTTATATTATTACAATTCATAATATGCATTGGTATTGAGACATATGCGTATTGTCATTGTCTTGTTTTTATAATTGAAAAAAGTGCGCATCCTATAAGAAAAAAAAAAATTTTGTTAATTAACATTTTATTGCATTTTGTGTCGTATTTTCATAAATTTAATTTGTGTATTTTCAATGTTATTTTTTACGATTAAAACTAAAAATACGCATCCTAGCGTAAAGTGGTTCTGAACAAATTTGCAAATATAATTTAGGCGACAAATTTTGTTAAATAAAATGTTACTGTAGCTTGTTTCCTTTTTCCAAAAACGTTATTTTTTTATTTTTATTATATTTTTATAACAAGAGTTTATAAAAAATTTGTAGATTTTGTTTGGTTGAACAACTTTTGTCTTCTTATTTTTTTCGTCTCTTGTGTCGTTTTTCCAAAAGTTTAATTTTTTAATTTTTAATCTTGTTTTTTACGATTAAAAGAAAATCTACTTGTTCTATCTAAAACATTAATCATAATAAATTTTTGTAAATCCTTCTTGGGTGAACAAATTTTTTTTATTAATTTTTTTTCATACCTTGTTTCGTTTTGAATTTTTTTCGATTAAAACAAAAACTACGCGTCCTATCGAAAAAATTGCGAATGACAAATTTGTAGATCTTTGTTGGATGAGCAATATTTGTCACTTCATTTTTTTCATAGTTTGTGTCGTTTGTCCAAAACTCAAATATTTTTTTAATGTAGTTTTTTACGAATAAAACAAAAACCACGCGTCCTATCAAAAAAGTAATTGATAAAGAATTTGTGGCTCTTTTTTGTTAAACAACTTTGGTCTTATTTTTTTCGTAGCTTGTGTCGTTTGTCCAAAAATTTAATTTTTTTATTTTCAATGCTATTTTTTACGAATTTATACAGAAACTACGCGTCCCATCAAAAAGTGATTTGACACAAATTTTTAGATCTTTTCTGAATGCACAATTTTTGTCTCCTCATTTTTTTTTATATCTTGTATAGTTTGCCCGCTAAATGGAATTTTTGATTCTCCATTTATTTTTTGTGCCATCAAAATTTGAATTTTTTATTTTTCAATAAAATTCAAAAATTTGATATGACAATCTTGTAGGGTGTTCAAAAATCAACGTTTTTATCTTCGTGACTTTTTTTCATATCGTGAGTTTTTTGGCTTAAAATGTTCATTTTCGTTTGTTATTTTGTATTTGGTAAATGCTATAACTCTGGTAATTTATTTTTTAATCAAAAAAAGTCATAATGATAAATTGTTTGTCTTATTGCGCACTACGTACAATCGTACAGAGAATTTTTAAATCTTCGAAAAAGTGGTTTCAAAATTTTTTTAAATGCTTTAAGTTTTTGAATTTTCATCCAAAATCACTGGCTAAAGAACTTGACCTTAAAGTTAGGACAGCAAAAAAGTATACCAAAGGCCAATCCAATTCGTTAATTTTTTCGAAAGTTATCGTGCTGACAGACTAACAATCTACAGACACACGCTGAGAGAGACAGACTGACATACAGACACATTCGCGAAAACTTGTTTTCCGGGTTCAGAAGGTCTCAAAACTTGGGATCAAGTTTTAAATCAATCTAATACCTTCTCGGATCAAAATGTAAAAATATAGTGGCCCTAAATGTACAAAATGACTATAAACTAGTGTAATTTATCAATATAAAGTGTTAAAACTATTTATATGACGACAACAAATTAAATTTATTATAAAAATTTTAATTTTATAAACCTATGACGAAGTCTTCAATACTTGAAATTATAAAACTGTATCTCCTTAAATTCCATCCGAAACCGAGCAATTTAAAAATAAAAACTTCAAAATTTGATTCTAAAAAATGAAGCACTCAAACTTCAGTAATTAAAAATTTAAACTATTTTAATAAATTACGATCACCCCTGTGGTGATCGTGTGTGACCTATTCAAACCTATTCAAACCTATTCAAACCTATTAAAACCTATTCAAACTTTTTCAACTATCTTCAAAATTTTCACCTATTTTACCTAGTTTTGAAATTTGTCACTTTTCACCTTATTTCAATTGATAAAGTCAAATTTTATTTCCAACTTCAATTTCCAAAACCTTGTGAGACCTTATCCGTTTTAATTCAGTTCTAGGTAAATGCTATTGACGCAGAATCAATCGCCGACGAAATTATGTTGTTTTTCAAAATAAAGGAGACAGAACGGATAATAACAATTTAATAAAAAATTTGTTGACAAAGCTATGAAAACTGAAATTTTATAAAGCAGGTGACGCATACTATCAAAAAGTGTTGTCGATCTTTGAAGTATTATTTAAACTAATACAGGAGTTTATTTTTTCCGTCTTGAATTTCATAGAACTTTTAGTTTTCTTTCTAAATAAGACGGAATATTCTTCAAAAAACTTCAACATTAACAAAATTGTGGCGATTCTTCTGAAAATGTTGAAAGACAATTTATTCAAAAATCTAGCTGTTTTCTATTCCCAATTTGAACTTTTTGGTGAATATTATTTCATAAGATTTTATCGATCTTATCGAAATTTTATCTTCCCCTCAAGAGAAGAGAGATATCTTAAATTACACATTTAAAAAAAAACGACACTCGGTACGACAAAATTCTGCAAAACAAAATTATTTATGTTAAAAAGTCCTGAAAATAAGTCTCTTAACACTTTTTTCTAACACATTATGTTCAAATGTTTACTAAATATAAATAAAATTGGTTAAAATATATATTTTTCAAAATAAAATTTCATGCTGTCATAAAAGAACTTGACTTAAATTTTTTCCCTAAAAGTCTATTTTTCATGAGAATCAAAAACACATTTTTAACTTATATTCAATTTGTCCTCACTTTTTTTCATTATTCCTTTACAAAAATATCTTATCAACCATAGAATGACATAATAAAATCGAATTATTTTGAAAAAAAAATACAATTTTATCCTGTATGATACGCATTGGAACACAAAAGTTGGTAAATAAGCGAGATACAGAAAAGCGTCAAGAGACTTTTTTATGTCTTTTTAAGAGAATAATTTTGTTCCTTTGACTGCTATCGTATTTTGTGTCGTTTTTATATAAAAATATGGCTATTCGTGTTTCGGAGTAAAAAGATTAATGTAAAAAAAACAATTTAGAATCAAGAACATGAAAGTTATGCCTGCATTCGTTAAAAAAATATTGCCGCACATTAAAGAAAATTTTCGACAACTTTTTACATTCTCATTCTAATGAGAAGGTATTGGTTTTATGTAAAATTTGACATAGTCGGTTTTCATCAAATCTCCACGTTTTGAGACCCCCTGAGCTAGAAAAAACGATTTTTACGAAGGTGTCTGTCTGTCTGTAGTCTGTAGTCTGTCTGTCTGTCTGTAGCCACGATAACTTTCGAAAAAATGATCAGATTTGATTAGGCTTTGGCACACTTTTTTATGGCCGGAAAATAGAGAACGAGTTCGTTAACCAGATATTTTGGATGAAAATCCAAAAAGTGAGCACATTTTGAAAATTTTTGAGACCACTTTTTTGGAAGATTTGAAAATTCTATGTACGGTTATTAGTAGTACGCAAAATGACGAACAAAATATTCCTATGACTTTTCGTGATAAAAAACAAAATTACTGGAGTTATAGCATTTTCAAAATTCCAAAAAACAAACGAAAATGAACATTTTAAGCCGAAAAACGCACGATATGAAAAAAAGTCAAGAGGAGAAAAACGTTGATTCCTGAACACCCTATAATATTTTCATAACAACTTTTTGAATTTTTTGAAAAATAAAAAATTCAAATTTTGATCGCACAAAAAATTAATGAAAAATCAAAAAAGCCATTTTGCTGTAAAACTATGCAAGATACCAGAAAAGATCATTTTACCAAAATTGTGCACCTAAAAAATATCTACAAATTTCTTATCATTCACTTTTTGATATGACGCGTAGTTTTTGTTTTATTCGTAAAAAACAGAATTGAAAATAGAAAAATCAAATTTTCAGACGAATATTACCAGCTACGAAAAAATGACCGAAACAAAATTTGTTCATCCAAGGAAAAGGTACAAATTTATTGTGACTCATGTTTCGATAGGATGCGTGGTTTTTGTTTTATTCCTGAAAATAACATTGGCAGTAAAAAAAATCAAATTTTTGAAAAAACAATGCAAGGTACGAAAACATATAAATGAACAAAAATTGTGCATTCAAAAAAGACTTACACACCCGTAATCAATTTTTGTGGTAAGAATATATTCAAAATGAAAAAATTAACTTTTTTGATAAACGGCACAAGCTAAAATAAAATGTTAACTAATAAAATTTGTCGCCTGAATTATATCAATACTTTTCATTTGAAATCAAATACAAATTTAGTAATTTGTATATGAAGAACATATAATACGAAGCACAAAGTGCGCGCTCAGTGTATTTACCAAATCGCACGCCGTAAGTGCGCTCAAACTTTTTTGTTTCTATCATACGGTTCAAATGATTTTCAAATCAAATATCGAGCGCGAAGCGCGAGTGTCTGGATGAGAATGTGTTCCTTAAGGTCGATAGAACCTTGAGTAAATAAAGTTTCTTTTCAGTCTAAAATAAAAATAAATTTAACAATCACTTAATATGTAGAGGTTTTGATAATTTTATAATATTTGCAAACAAACTTTTTCTTTTCATCGAAGTCGAACACGAAGTTCAAAAATCTAGAGGCGCCTAGCGTAAAACGCGATGCAAATACGCCCGAGCGCGAAGCGCGAGATCCAACAGTCGCGCGCCCTAGGCGCGCTCAAACTTGCGAGCGAAGCGAGCCGCGCGCGGAGCGCGCTATGAGAATGTGCCCGCTAAGCGGGCAGATTTTTTTATATTAATCTACATTATTAGCTTTAGGAGTTAAAATACACATAACCGTTAAACCGGAATTTTCACAAAATGAAGCTTCCGCCGGATTTAGACAGAAAACTAAAAGTTCTAATTTTTTTCAATTCGGTAAAATACATGTCGTTTCGTTTCCTTTAAAATGATTCGGTGGGAATTTTTCGTATTTGATAACTATGTAGTATGACGTGCTCAACAAATATAAATATGATGATAAGCCTTGATTTACATGTTTATTTATCTTAAGAAACTTTTTTGTCACCTATTTGTTACCTGTTTTTGAAAAGTTTACCTATTCACCTTTTCTAAGAAGAATATGTACTGTGGTGAATGAAATTAAAGACGAACTGCAGAATTTAAAGACTTTAATCACTTTTTACTTAGTAAAAAGTGTTTAAAATTGAACAATTAGAAATCAAATATTATTTAGCATCATACTTTTACAGTTGAACAATGTTTAATATAAAGCTTTCAAAAGTGAATAATTTCAATAAAAATCAATTGCAGACAAAACCATTAAAAATTTTTGAAATTTTTAATTTTTAGTTTAAATATGTTTAGCATTATCGTAAAAATGTGTACAGTTTCAAATTTTAATGGTCCAAATTACACAATAATTTTCATCTTGGAAGTGATTGTAAGTAGTGTGAAAACACTAGTAAAGTGTCTTTATTTAGCGTCCAAAGTTTAATAAAATATTATTCATATCCGCATAATAGAGCTTTGTATTGTTTTCTAATTAAAATTTATAATAAAACCCAATTACTTACCTACCAGTAGGTTAAAACGCAGCAATATGAGAATTTATTTTAATTTTAAAGCAGGTTATTAAGATCAACTTGCTATCTCAATCACTGAAATCTTACTGAGGCTCAGGATTAAAGTCACAATTTGTTTACTTACAGAAAGATCACTGAACATTTGAAGGTTACTTCAAAAGAATGTTTCAATTACGAATCTCTGAGTTTTGCAATTGAGGTATTTGAATTCAAATTTTATTTCGAAATTTAATTAAGCGAAATAGATCATTCATTCTGTATAAGATAATAAAAATTTATAGCAAAAGATGTTCTTATTTCTTTTAAATATTGGTTATAACGCATTAGTATAAGAGATATAATTTCTCTAGAATTACTGTCTTTTCATTTTTTAAACAAAATAAAGTTCTCACACACCTCAGTGCTTATTATTTTACTGTCATCGTCAAGCGGTCAAACAAACCAAAACACGTACTCAACAAAATTTAGCAAACAAGAAAATATGCAACATGTCTTGCCTGTGATCACAGAACTGTTCTTTGTTTTCTTCAATCACTTCTGAAAGCTCACAAATACGAAGAATATTTTAAAAATATTGACATTACGTTGTAAATGAGGAAACATTTCGCAGAAAGAAACTCTTTTAAAATGAGTGCATTTTTCTCATTTTTAGTTATTCCTCTCGTGTAATTTGTATTTTTTCTCTTAGTCAAATACTAATTTAAGAAAAATGCGAAGTTTTAGGTAAAAATGTTTTGTTCGATTTTATTTGATAAACTTCTGACTTTACATCCAAAAACGCTCTAAAGCCAGAGAAAATAGAGTGATTTTTTATGAAAATAGGGAAATAAATTCTTTTGAATAACATTTTTTAGAAAACACTTTTGAACTCGAAAAGATGAATTTTCAACCAAGCATACAGTTACATTTTCAAAAAGACAAATTAATTTTGGACCAAATAGTTACATTATCAAACAAATAGTCAATTTTCAAGATTTGAAGACAAACCTTTTAGATGACAGTAGAATTTTCAACCAAGAACTTTTCTACGAAAAAAAGATGGATTTTCAATCCAGATGGTCTAAATTTCTATCAAAAAAGGCGTATTATTAACAAAACAGTTGAATTTTCGAAAAAAGATAGCTTTCTAATAAAATGGTTGAATTTCCAAAAAAATAATTATATTTCAAACTGAACAGTTGAATTGGAAAGAAATCATCAACCAAAGAGTTGCATTTACAATCAAATAGTTGAACTTTCTAGCGAAAGAGACGAATTTTCAACAAAAAAGTTGAAATTTCAACTTACGAAGATGAATTTCCTAAGAAATGGTCCGATTTTTAAACAAAATATATCAAGTTCGAACCAGAAATAGTTAAATTTTCAATTAAAAGCGATCAATTTTCAACTGAAAAATGAAACAGTTAAATTTTTAGTTAAACAACTCATTTTTAACAACAAAAAACAAGTTTGCAACAAATTAGTGAAATCTTGAAACAATTAAATGAATTTTCGAAAAAATACTTCAACTTTCAACCAAACGGATCAATTTACAACGAAAAAATATGAATTCTTAATGAAAAATGTAATATTTAAATTTTCAACTAAAAACTATCAATTTCCAGCCAAAAATGGGTTAGTTGAATTTTTAGTTAGGAAAATTAACTTTTTACCTGAAAAAACGAATTTTCATACAAAATAGTTGAATCTACAACCAAATAGTAAAATTGTTTACCAAAAGAGATGAATTCTGAGCCTAAAATATAAAAGTAGACTTTTTAATTAAAACGAAGTAACTTTCAACGAAAAATGGTTACATTTTCTTATTGGGTTCTATCAATTCAGTTCGCATATGTGCGAATAAATGAGAAAAAGGGAAAGTTTCTTGAAAGCAGGGGAAAAAGAGGAATTCTTTAAAAAAGGGGAAAAGATTAGTATGTTGTATGTAGATGCTTTACTTGTAAAATAAAATCTTTAATTTTCATTTTTTCAAACATTTCAAAAAATGTTTATTAACATTTATATTTTCCATGTGTGAGGTCATATTGTGCGTTACCCCCCCCCCCTCACGGCCCCAACGGTGTGGCGTAGTTTTTGAATGGCTCCTTAACGGATTACAAAAGTCGATCTTTATTATTTTATTTTTATGTAAATTACGCTATTGTTAGGTACCACCCCCCCCCCCAATCGAAAAATCCCACCCATTTTTTGAAGAAATGCGGTAAGCAATAAAGTTTCCGTGCGTGGGAGAATGGGAGATTTGTCAGGAGGTCAAAGAAGATGAAAGAAAGAATACACGTTAATAACTTATGAACTATCTGGAAGTCAATTCTTGAAAATCGTCGCTTTAAAAAAAGTCCAGTTTGATGATAAACAGAACAATACTCTAAACCCACACTGGGACATTCACTGAAATCTGACGTCAACGATTAAGACTTGCGATTACGGAAAACTTACAGAACTTCTTGAATAACAGGAATTTCTTGGAAATAAATAAATCAGGATTCAAATTGCCCTCACAAGCGATAATGAGAAATAAGGCTTCCCTTGAAATTTCGTTTTAAGCATCATCGAAAGTTACATAAAAAATAGCTCATTACAATTTGTGAGCTAAAGTGGAGTTTTTATGAGAAAATGTCTACTGTAAAAGAAAATGACCAATTTTTTGCTATTGTTAAAGCCAGCCCCCCCCCCCCTTCCACCCTGGGGGAAATAGATCGATTTTTCACGCAAATAGGAGAATAATAGGAGCTTAAATTTATTTATTGGAAACAAATAACGTAAGTATCACATATTGGACTCAATATGAAAAACTTTTAATTCCTAATATAAAAGTAGAAATATATTGCATTTTCAACAAAATAGTTGAATTTTCAACCAAAAGAAGATTTTTCTAACAAAGTGGATGAATTTTTACACCGGAAAAGACGAATTTTCAACAACAACAAAATTAATTTTTAACCAATCAGTTGCATTAACAACCAAATAGTTGAACTTCTAAGTGACTTTTCTAAAAAGATAAATTTTCAATCCAAAAGGACGAAATTTCAACAAAACTGTTGATTTCACTACCCAAAAAGATGACTTTATCAAAATAGTTGAATTTTCAATCTACGAAGTTGCATTTTCAACCAAGCGGTCGAAATTTTCGAGCGCAAAAGATTAAAATTCAAATAAATTACGAATTTTCTACCAAAAGACGATTTTTTAACAAAATAATTAAATCCTCATGCATATAGATGAATTTTCAAACAAGAAAGATAAATTGCAAACCAAAGAGTTGAGTTGTCATCTAGAAGATATTTTTTTAACCCAAAATGGAATAGTAAAAATAATTCTGTTATTAAAATTGTATTCCAACTTTTGTCGTTTTTTACAATTTAAACTAAAAATACGCATTTTAGGGTAAAGTGGTTCCAAGCAAATTGGTAGATATAATTTAGGCGAAAAATCTTGTTAAATAAAACGTCGTTTTTCCAAAAAGTTAATTTTTTTTGTGTTTAATATATTTTTATAACAAGAGTTTATAACAAAATTTGTAGATGTTTTTTCGTTGAACAACTTTTGTCTTTTCATTTTTTTCGTCTCTTGGTTCGTTTTTCCAAAAGTTTAATTTTTTATTTTTAGTCTTGTTTTTTACGATCAAAAGAAAATGTACTCGTTCTATATAAAATTATTAGTAATAAATTTGTAGATTCTTTTTGGGTGAACAACTGTTGCTCATTAAATTCATAAAATTCAATCTTTTATTTTTAATGTTATTTTTCACGATTAAAACAAAAACCACGCGTTCTATCAAAAAATTATTCATAACAAATTTGTAGCTCTTTTCTGGCTGAGACACTTTTGGGCCTTAATTTTTTTGATAGCTTGTGTCGTTTCTCCGAAAATTCAGTGTTTTTTATTTTTAATTTCGTTTTTTACAATAAAACAAGAATGACGGGTCTTATCAAAAAGTGATTCATTAAAAATTTGTAGATAATGTTCGGGTGCACAATTTTTATTGTTTCATCTTCTTTCGTGTCTTGCATAGTTTGACCGCAAAATTGAATTTTTCATTACATTTTGTGCAATCAAAATGTTTATTTTCGATTTTTCAAGAAAATTTAAACATTTGTTATGATAATCTTGTAGGGCTTTCAGAAATCAATGTTTTGTTTCTCTTGGCTTTTTTTCATATCATGCGTTGTTTGGCTTAAAATGTTAATTTTCGTTTTTTTTGTGGTGATTTTGAAAATGCTATAATTCTGATAAGTTTCTTTCTATCGAAAAAAGTCATGCGGATGAATTGTTTCCGTTTCCGAGTACTATATGAATAAACCGTACATAGAATTGTTGAATCATGAAAAAAAATGGTTTCAAAAATTTTGAAAATGCTCTAACTTTTTGAATTTGTATCCAAAATAGCGAGTTAACGTACTTGATCTTTCTTTTCGGTCCCTAGAACCGTGTGCCACAGCACAATCCAATCCAATTATTCATTCAAAAGTTATCCAGTATACAGACGACAACGACAGACACAAACGTAAAAACTATTTTTGCTGACTCAGGGGGACTCAAAACGTCAACATTTGATGGAATCCGCGAAAGTCATTTTTCACATAAAACCAATTCCTTCTCATTGAGATGAGAATGTAAAAAAACGAATTTTCAACCTGTTGAATTAAATCAGAAAAGACAAATAATTATTAAACAAATAGTAGAATTCACAACCAAAAATATGAATTTTTGACAAAAAAGTTCATTTTCAACCAAATTGTTTAATTTTTTCAAGCCAAACAGACGAATTTTCTAAAAAAACAAATCAATTTTCAACTAAAATGATACATCAATTGTAGCCATTTTTGAAAAGTATTTAAACTTGAAACCAATTAGTTGATTTTCCAACTAAGAAATACGAATTTTCTACAGAATAGTTGAATCCTCAACCAAAAAAGATTATTTTTCAACCGAACAATTAAGTTTAAAAATATCATGTTCGAACAAAAAATGGAATAGTTACATTCAATCGAGCATTCAATGATGAATCTTTAATAAAAAATTGAATTTTCAACAAAAGAGTTAACAAAGTAATTTAACTTTCAACCAAGTAGATGAATTTTCGACCAAAAAAGATGACAACAAAATAATTACATTTTCAACAGAGAAATTAAATTTGTAATCAAATAGTAGAATTTTTACCCAAACTAAATGTTATTTAAATTCGTAACGTTACTTCCAATGAATCGCCTTTCTGCCCTTGCCCTTGCCCTTGTTACCCACCGTAGATTTTGACGCATCCCCCTCCCCCCCTAAAATTGGCAACGTAGTTTAAGTACGGCCCCTAATCTCCTTTTTAAGTTCCAGATTCTACTTAAAATTTACTTCAAGGTAAATTAAAACTTTTAATAATGAAATTTAACCCTAAGCTTGATATTTGTTACTTTCGTGGCTAAGAAAATCTTGAGATATTATTTTTAAAATAGCTACCTTATTCAGCTGATTGAAACTTTTTGTATAGAAATGTTTGTAAGGCTTTATCCTCCTTTATATGGATTTGTGTGGGTTTGCATTCAAGATTTCGATTGCTACCTAACTTTCATACCTCGATTTAACTAGCTAACTGGAAATTGGCATGATTCGCCCATTCTCCCACGCACGGAAACTTGATTGCTCGCGGCATTTGTTCAAAAATTACGTGGGATTTTCCGATAGAAAACAATAAATATAGTACATAGAAAGCGTGAATTTTCCAAATTCAAGAAAGGCATGAAAGTAGAGAAGTTTAAAACTAGAAAAATATTGATTAAAATACCCATTTCTAAATTGTTTTATTATTGCTAAAATAACAGTTTCATATAGTGACAGACGTTTCTGCAAAACATTTCGTATAGAAAGATTTATATTTTAAAAAGATTTTTAGTGCTTCATCTTAGACTGATTTTGTTATATGGTATAAATATTGTTTCATGCAGATAGTTAAATTTTGTCCACTTTTTAATATATACGGGAATTCTGTCTGAAATGGACACCTCAGCATTCATTGACCTCAGCTTGATATTATGAGGAATTAAATAATTTCTATAAAAAAACGAGTCTGATAAACAGTACTTTGAGATTTTTCCTACAATTTCTAAAAATTAAAATTGGGGTACAATAAATTTGAATTAACAGAAAAGTGCGAAAAGAAAAGGTTTGCACTTTGACCGTTTTATCAACAGGCTCGGATAAAATTGGCAGCCTCAAAACATTAGTTTAAACATGCTTATTTTTCTGTTAATTTTAGCAATAAGGTTGTTAAATCTCTCATTATAATAGCTTATCATCGCATTATTTTCATTATATGAATTTTAAGAAATATTGTAATATATGAGGTAAAATAGGGTATGGTTACATTGAGGTTCAAAGTACGATACATTATTATTTATTAATAAATTATTTTTGTCAAAATAAGAAATCAAGAACATAGATTCAAAATATGAAGTGTTTTGCAATAAATAATTTAAAAATGATAATTTTCTGAAATATGTAACATAACCTTAAAGCCTTTTGTTTACGCTGAAACCGAATTATGAATTTTAACAGTACTAACGTACGAATTGAGAGGTAATGTTACTGCACTACACTGAAGTAAAAAGTTTATTCAATTTGTTCAAAGTTTTAATGTATTGTTCACTTTCAAATATGACGTAGCTTTTTGGATGATATTTTCACCTCATGTAGAGATAGATTACCCTAAATCCCTTTAGGCTTACCGATTAATACACACAAGATTATGACCTTTTTATTTGCGTCGCTATTCTATACTATTTATTTTATTTTAAATTAATTGAGCCACAATTATGAATTGTTACAAAGCTTAAGCAAAAGTTTAGAGTACGAACTATAATATACCTACCAATGACAATGGCAACATTAACATATTGTAAAGAATTCAATAATGTAACTCAATTTTTAAGTAACATTTTATCATGAAGCAGGTGAAATCTATAATCATATTCTATTATGTCAATTTACATATTTAGTGTTCAACATAATTTCATGGGTGTCTATTTCACTTTACAATTTGTCGTACAAAATACTGGCGTTTATTTCTTTTAATCAGTTAATTATAAAAGATTGACCGTTTTAGCGGAGTGGCCGTTTTAGACACAATTCCCCTACGGCCTACATATAAAATGCGATGTTGATATACTTTTACGATTTAATTATTGTTATCATATATAATAATGGCACTGACTAGTATTACGGAATTTTTCATGACGTTAACCCTGAACGAGCTGGAAAACTGGTCAGTCTTACGGAAAATCCCGTAGCGTAGACAGTTCGTATAATAATAATCTACCATTCATTTATTCTGCCCACATTCTAGCTCCTACTTTTCCACTCGCTTTTCTCGTGTTTTCCGTCTCGCAACTTTTTCTATCATGTCCATGTGACAGTTTATTAGTAAAAGTCGCTTTAACATCGTATAAAATCGTTTCCAACATGAAGTTGTTCTCCTTGAATGGAAATTATTTTTCATTGATTTTCAATTTACTAATTTTGCACTCTAGCTTAAAATAAGTGAATTCTAAGCATCGTGTTGCACAATTTGAAAATTAATCATTTTTAACATCTTATCAAGTCAAGTTTGATTTTTTCTTACAGAAATAACATTTTTTAGTAAAAAAATCTATCCAATAATTTTGAATGTCGCGTGATAGTACATGCTATAATATTTAATAATATATTTATCGTCATTAAAATTTCTAGGATTTCAGTTTTAAATTATATTTTTGAATGCACAAATCTAAAATAGTTTCATTTTTGAGGTTTACAATTTCTAATTTCTCAATCTTGTTTCAAATTCAAATATTAAAAATGTCAGGACAATTTCACTATTAAATCTTTCAAAATTTCACATTGAAGGCCTTGATAGTAAGTTTCAATGTGAATAATTTTAGGTGTAAATATTTGAAATTGTTTGGCTCTAATTTTAAACGTACAAAATTGTCTTTTTTTTAATTCTTCGAAATCGTAAAATATCAAATTGAAAGACTTGATAGTTACACAGTTTCCAGTTTAAAGGAATTGTAATTAAACAATTTTGAATTAAATGACAATGTTCCAAAATATCGAACATCAGGGTGGGTCGAAAATAAATACTTTTCGAATACAAAATCGCTACAACGCGGAATAGATTGACATGCAGCTTAGTTACCCGCGCTTTCGGAAATTTTGTTTAACACGTTTGGAAATAGGAGGAGAATTATTTGAGCTACATGAAAACTTTTTCGTGACAAAAATGGATTAGAAAAAAAATCCTAAAGACCCCGGAATTGAAATTGGAAATACAGCGAATTTTTCAAATTTTAATTTTGGTATTTTGTGAACTTATCTTTACAACATGTACTTAAAACATTTTTTTGAGTATGTTTGGGGTTTTTAAACATAGAAATACACTAGAAAAAAAAGTATAAGCCCCAGGCATCGAAATTGGCAATACAGCGAATTTCAAAATTTTTGATTTTGACATTTTATGAACTTATCTTCATAACATGTAGTTGAGACATTTTTGTGACCATGTGTGGGGTTTTTAAACATAGAAATACACTAGAAAAAAAATCGACAAGACCCAGGAAACGAAATTGACAATAGAGACAATTGACAATGTTTAAAAAACCCACACATGCTCACAAAAATGTTTAAACTACAAATTATGAAGATAAGTTCACAAGCTACCAAAATCAAAAATTTAAAAATTCGCTGTATTCCCAATTTCGATTCCTGGGTCTTGGGGATTTTGTTTCTAATGCATTTTTGTCACTAAAAAGTTTTCATGTACCTCAAATAATTCTCCTCCTATTTGCAAACGTATTAAAAAAAATTTCCGAAAACAATGGTAAATTAAATACGAATTATCTCTCAGAAAATGATAGATTAAAATCCGAAAAACATTGATAAGACTTTTTTGACCTCCAGGTATGGAAAAAAATTTTAAACTCAATAAAATTTAAAAAATCTGCAAACAAGAAATTTTTGAAACCTTTTTTCGAACGCGGGTAACCAAGCTGCATGTCGATCGATTTCAAATTAATTATACTTTTTTAGGACCACAATACGCTACTTTTCCGCGTTGTAGCGATTTCGAGTTCCAAAAGTATTTATTTTCGACCCACCCTCATAGAGGAAGCATTAGTGATTTTTTGAATAATAGACAAACCAAATTCTTCATGATATGAATAATAATTAATTAATAATCTTTATTAATTTAATAATTAATAATAATGTTAAATAAAATTTTGTATTCGAGATAATAATTTTTCGAGCTGGAAAAGGGAAAGGAAAAGTTCTGTCACACCATATCCCTTTCCCAGCTTTATGATTTCTTTACAAAAATTGTCCGAATTATTCTATTTGAAAATTTATGATCAAGAAGTCTTTTCTATTCATGCGTCAACTTTGAATTACGTCTCTGAAAAAAGTTTTTTTGTTTAAAACAGATGTTTCGAATATTATAAATGAGCATACCTTCCTTACTGTTCAATAAAATGTATCAATATTATAGGTCAATCGATTCGTCTCGAATCTTTTCTATTTTCACATCAACTGTTTTTGCATCAACTTTGAATTATGTTAAAGAAAAAAGTTTTACTATAAAAACCCGTAGTTTCAGATATTATGCATTACTATAGCTTTCTTGCTATTCAAAAAGATGTATAATTCAAATAGTTGAATTGTGACATTCTTCAACTCAAAATAAAATCATTCAATTTTGAACCCATTGAATTAGAAATAATACAATGTTTACTCTTTTTTATTGAAATTATCACATTTTCAAAATTATAGTAAATGTTTATCTTTTTTCAATTTTAAGAGCTTCTGATTTAAAAAATTTCAATTTCAAACACTTTGAATTCCCAATTATTCAATTTCACACGTTTTTATTTAGAAATGATACAAGTTTAACTCCTTTTTATCTTCTTTGAAATATTTTACTTTTCCTCTTCGTAGAGGAAGCTTTGTATAGCTAACAATTTCGAAAAATGTTCAATTAATTTAATGAAACCTTCCTCAATTAAAAAATGTTTGATACACTGTTCTAAGAGATGTTCCGGATGTGTGTATGTGTGTGTGTATGTGGATGTCACACTTTTTTGAGAACACGGTAACTTGAAAAAAAGTTGCAGATAAATTGATGCAATTTAGAGGGCTTATTTTCAATACTAATATATATCTCAAAGCTGACTAAAGGATTTATGAAAATATTTATTATATTTTTTTAAAGCACTTTATATTATTCTAAAAATCGGTTTTTTATAGTAAAACTTTTTTCGTTCATTCAACTCAAAGTTAGTGCAAGAATATAAATGATTCCTTGGTTCAAGACGAATCGATTGACCTATAATATTAATACATTTTATGACAGAGTAAGGAAGTTATATAGAAAAATCGATTTTTATGGTAAAAATTTTCTCATTCACGTAATTTTAAGTTGATGCAAAAATAGAAAAGATTCATTGATTCGAGACGAATTGATTGAGCTATAATATTAATACATTTTATTGAAGGGTAAGGAACTTATGGTCATTTATATTATTTGAAAAATCGTTATTTTATAGTTAAACTTGTTTAATTAGCATGATCTAAAATTGATGCAAGAACGGAAAATATTTATTGATTCGAAACAAATCGATTGACCTTGGTATTAATTCATTGTTTTCAAGAGTACGGAAGTTATGGTCATTTATGTATACGTATTAAAAAAAAAATGTTTTAAACAGAAAAATGCACAGTTCATATAAGAATAGAAAAGGCTTTGTATTTTGACTTCCTCTATAAGGAAGCAAAGTACTTATCAAATGAGCACTATAAAATTGTAAATACAAACAAAGTGGAAACATTCGAGATCGAATTCACAGCTAGTTTGCAATATGTACGCGCGCGTACATCTGCGGCTTGTGGAGACTTCTATTATTAAGGTTCTATCCTATTCTGTTTTTTTTATTCTATTATTAAAGTATCGAATAACTGTATCTAGTGGATATTGAAGTGTGCCATTTCTTTAATCATATTGGAGAAAATAATGCTTGAAATATGAAGTATATACCTGTCGATACATTGATTTAAATCGATTTCACCTCCGCAAGCAAACTCTGTTGATTGTGTCTTGAAAAATACACGCCCACGATTCTGCCGCGGATGTTATATGCACTATTTCCATGGAAGAACATTGATTTTAATTAAAAACAACCTTGTTTAAAAAAAAAATATCATTCGGTATTCTATTTTTAATGCAATATTCAATCATTTTGAAAAGTTCCTATGAGTTTCCAGCGTGAAAAACGAGACATTCGTTCATGTTATTTTAAATGCGGTTGAAGCCATTTCTTAAATTCTTAAAACTGAAATATTAAATTTGTCCTTATGAAATAAATTTAAGGATTACGTTTTTTAACGGGTGTAGTTCCGAATAGTGTTTACCTCCGATTCATTTGGCACTACGTATAACTACGTATTTTGATGCGCTGATTACGAATATCATGGCGAAAATGGGCGCAAATTTGAATTTAATGAAGAAATCCATGAAAAACCCATAAAATCATGGTTTTTTCCATTTATTTTTGTAAATAATGGGAATTTCGAAAAATATTTCTAACAAAAGTTGTAGAGCATAGAACAAAAATGAGCCTAGAAATAAAAATTTACTGGAAAATGTACGCATTTACGAAAATGCGTTCAGTTACGCTCGTCCCCTTTTCCAGTTTTAAGTGGGGGAATCTACACATATACTGACTAATTACGAAAATGCTTTCAGTTACGCTCGTCCCCTTTTCCAGGTTTGAGTGGGGGGGGGGGGGGGGTACGCATTTACTGATTAGTTACGAAAAAGGGACGAGAAAGAAAGGGAAAGAAGGGACAAGCGTGACCGAACGCATATTTGTAACTGTTTTCTTCTTTTTATGGTTTTTCCAACGCAATCCTCTTTTTCTAGAAAAATAATGGTTTTAGGCAAAAAGTGTATCATACAAAAAAGATTTATTTCTATACTAGCTAGAACTTTTGTTTGAAATATTTTTCAAAGTTCTTCGTATTTACTGAGATAAACGAAAAAATCATGATTTTTATGGGGTTTCTTATGGTTTTTACCATGAAAATGTCCTTTTCGCCAATTTTCACTATGATTTTCGTAATCAGCGCATTAAAATACGTAAATGTACGTGGTTTCAACAAAATCGGAGGTAAACACTATTCGGAACTTTATCCTTTTTAACTATTTGGTAATAATCCTTTTATTTAAATGAATTAACTTATTAAATGTAATGACATATAAACATAAATATAACAAGTATTTTTACTATTTTTGACATTTTGTACAAAAAATTCCTAATAAGGATATTTAAAAAGAAATTTTAAACATTAAAAATGTATTTTTAAATAAAAATTATACCCGTTTAAGTTATGTATATTACTTCGAGCATAATTTTCCAATTTTCATTTTTTTAGGATATGAACAGTTTCCTTCGCCAACAACAGTCTTTGATAAAAATGGAAAAATCCATATCTTACATGGCTCTAAAATCAGTTGATTGTAGAGAATATAGTAAACACTGTCATCACAGAGGGTAACTTATTCACCTTTTTTGCATTCAACATAGTAAAATTTTATTTACAAGTTTAATTTACATAACTTTGTGTCGCAGAATCGGTCGCAGGCGAAATGTTTTGTTTTGCAAAGGCAACAAGACGACACGAATTTAATCCATTTGATAAAGGTTAAAGTTGACAAAGTTAGGAATATTTAAATTTTATAAAGCTGACGACGCAGAGTTGCAAGTAGACTTGTCGTTATTTGAGGTGTGGTATTATTTAAGCTAATACAGGTATTTCATTTTTTCTTTCCAAATCTCATAGAACTTTTCTGTCAGAATTCCCTTAACATCCTATTATGTCCTTTCAGAGTTCGAAATCAGAAACTCGAAGCTTTCTTTTATTATGCATTTCATCAAAATATGAAGATGGATGTTTTAAGATACTCTGACTTCTAATCTTTAATTTCAAAAGAACTATAGAAAGGACATATATATATATATATATATATATGTTTATGAAATTGTTATAGCCACCTTAAATTTCCTCATAAACTTTTTTTTATGTTTGTTGTGATAATAATAATTATTATTATTACAATAATATTTCAAGTATTAAAATGTTTATGAGCATTGATTTGCATATTTATTTTACTAATAAACCTTTTTTTGGCACTTTCATGTCACCTATTTTTGAAAAAAGTTTATATTCTCACCTTTTTAACGACAACAGATACTGTGATGAATGCAAGCATATGTAGAAAGGGTATCATTTTGATATCGACGACTTTTATAACATGAAGGTTTTTTCTTACGAGTGATATTTGGCTAAATGAAGGTGACGACTCAAATCTGAGAACGAGGTTTCATTTAAAAGTGGCTTATATATAAAATGAAAATATTTCAAAACTATATAGTATTTTTAAAAATGTTCAAAATTTGATTATTCATATTTGAAAGTTCGTAGAATTAAAATTTTTTTAATAAACAATAATTATAATTGTAAAGACTTAATGATCGAACAATTAAAAGTTTAAAATGGTGAAAATTTGTTAATATCAGATATAGGCAATTTTCTAAAGGGATAATATCAAACTCTGTGTATAAAAATACTTCCTTACCAAAAGAATATTTTCCAGGACAAATTCACTTCTAATTCTTTTTCAAGTGTACCAGATTGTGCAATTATTTGATTTTAGATAGAAAGGCTCAATACGGAAAAAAAGTTTACTAACAATGTTTCCATATAATCTTTCAAATATTTAAATATAAATCTCCAACCAATTTTGTTTTGAATTTTAAATATGTCCAAATTGTATAATATGAAATTCAGAGCCTTAATAATTACGCAATTTTCAGTTTGCAGCATTTGAAGTCGAATATTTTTCTAATTAAATAATTCTCATTAATGAAATTATTTTAAAATTAATGAAATTCAAATCCGAAGCCTTCGAAATCAGAAAATCTGCAAATGAGAAGCGTAGAGAAGCCTACACTTTCAAGGTGGATCCCATCAAAGTTAAACTTTTTTTTTTAATTCTACAAACCTTAATAAATTCAGTTGTATAAATAAACAAGTTATAAGTCAAAACCTACTAAACTAAACAGTTTGAAATTTGCAGCACATCAAATTGAAACAGGAGGGAATAAAAAATTTGAAGTTAAGCTACTTTACTATTTAATTACTTCAAATTGGAATTTTGCCAACTTAAAGGCATGCACGTCTTTCTGGCCCATTGGAGTTTTTATTTTGTTTAAATAGTGTAATTTTTATGAATATAATCTTAGCCAAGACACTGAAGCCCTGTTCTCAGTTACATTCTAATTTAAAAATTAATCAAATTGCACTATTCAAACAAAGTAAAAACCTAAATGGACAAGGCAGACGTGCTTTTATATATTTTGAAACATTTCCAAAAATTACAGCGCAATACAATGAATATAATGAATACAATTAAAAATTTACTTAATTTTTCAAATTGTCGCCTCAAAAATAAGAATACATTAAAACTAGACATTCAAAATTGAATTATTTTTAATTTGAAAATGTTTTTGATCTGAACACTTCAAACCCAATGCGTTCCAAATTTTTAAAAAATTGATTTCTTTCTGATGTCATAAATCAGAACTGAGATTATTGCGTCTTTTCAAATCAATGTTAAGTTAACAAACTAGTCCTAATTTTCACGAAAAAAAAAAACAATTTTTTATGCCGGTCAAACTTTCTTCTTTATGGCATTTATCAATTCCCAAATTTCAGACTGATACATTAATTTATATTTTAAAAATAAGTTAGAAGAATTTGAAATCTGTGACATCAATTAGGCAGGCTGTATGTGTACTGAAAAAATCCGGCTATTTATACCGAAATATTTTTTCCACCCTCTATTCGTAGTAATTTTCAATTGATTTCAATGGTTTCCGAAAGTATCTACAAAAATTTCAAAACACTCAATTTTTTCTCGAAAATGAGGCGCGCACTTGTAACTTGACTCTCAAGATGCTCCTCTTTGTCCAAACCGACCAAAAAAACCACAGTCTGACTTCAGTGTCTCATGTAGCGAGTCGACTTTTCGAAATAGGGAAAGAACAAAATATAAAATTTTGCAGTTTCATTATTTTTCAATAAACTTTGTTTCTGTATATATAAATATTCATACAAGATTTTATAACCGCGTAAACAAAGTGTATTTTGTATCTTCGAAATTGACTGAAAATGGAGCAACCTACCACCTGCTTTAAAAAGATGAGTTTTTCTTCATTTTATACCAATTTATATTAATTTCTGCTGAAGTAAAATTTTTCTTCATGTAATGATAGAAGTGAGGTTGGGGGGGGGGGGGTAAATCGTTCAAGACATCTTGAGGTGTTGGAAAACTCGAAAATTAAACTGATGGCGTCTCCCTTCACGCCTTATTTTCAAAGAATCCTAAATGCATTTTTAAACTCTCCCAAAAACAAAAATATAATATTGCAGTTCAATTAATATAACTATTTTAATATTGCAAGCAGGAGAAAATTTAATATATGTCTATATATAACTCTTTTTCAAACCTAAAGAGCCTATTTGAAGAAAATAATAACGCTTCAGGGAATTTCGAGGATTTTCAAATATTTTAGGATCTTTTTCCGCTCTCCATTAGTAGGAATTTTCAATTGATTTTGATGGTTTCGAAGGAATTTCAAAATTTTTAAGAAATCCTCACATTTTAAAGCTTTTCGCAAATTGCCAGGGATTAAAAATTATATTATTGCATTGACGCGTCTTTTTAAAGACTCCTAAATACATCTTAAATTCTCCCTAAAACTTATAATATTGCAGTTTAATTATTATAACTATTTTAATACTTCAACCAGGAGCAAATTTCATCTAGATCTATATATAACTCTTTTTCAAATTAAAAAAAAAAAAGACTTATTGGCTTCTGTTTTAGAGGTAGGCCAGTATTCGGCTTTGGACACATATTAACTCCTATCAAATACAACGCTGCTGAAGGCTGGTAACCTTCTCAGAATAAATCACCAACCAATTGAGACTCTCGGTTTCCTTTCTCCGTCCTCACCCCCCCCCCCCCACACACAGTAACAGAAGTATTGGTGGGACTGACGTTACAGATAGACTATCCACCGTACGACGAATAATCACTTAACTTGGACATGATTTCGGCTCGCAAAACAAATTTCGCGCATAAAGGTGTTAGTTGGGTGTACAATCTAAACATGAATAATACAAACAATAAAGTAGCCTCGGAATGGACTGAAACTTGGATCGACAAAATGCATACACACGGTAAACGTAAAGGTCGAATTTCAGGCGATGAATGGAGACTGGGTGTCTGGAATGCTAGAGGAGTGAATGACCTTAAAATAAGAGAACTACGAGAAACTATGCATGCAAGGAAACTAGATATTTTATGTGTACCTGAGACGAAGAAAAAGGGTTGCGAAAGTAGAAACATAGAAAATGGGGTGTTGAAAGGCGGTTTTGAAATATGGTCAGGAGTAGGTAGTGAATCAAATCGTAGTCAAGGGATCGGTTTAATTATGAACAAAAAAGCAAGACAGCATCTCAAAGATCATGATTTTGTATCTCCCAGATTGTTGTGGGCTAGAATGAAGGTAGGAATCAGAAGGTTATTTATCATAGCGTGCTACGCCCCAGTTGACAGTGAGCCGCGAGAAGTCAAAGACGCTTTCTGGGACACTTTAAATGACACAATAAGTACTTGCGATCCAGGTGAAAGAATAATTCTGCTAGGAGATATGA
Source organism: Andricus curvator (assembly GCA_932195095.1). NCBI lineage: Eukaryota > Metazoa > Arthropoda > Insecta > Hymenoptera > Cynipidae > Andricus > Andricus curvator. The sequence continues at coordinate 1,694,477 of CAKNYM010053305.1, read as the reverse complement.
ACGGATGGGTCGGCGTTCAACGTCAGGATACAGATACAGAAAGGGTACTAGGTAAATTTGGGGATCCAAGAAAAAATTATAACGGGGAAAAATTAGTTAGCTTATGCCTAGAAAAGGGCCTATTTATTACCAATACTTGGTTTCGACATAAAATGATCCACACGTACACTTGGTGTAAAGGAAATAACCGCAGTGTAATTGACTTCGTTATTGCGGATGAAAGACTAAGAGAACTAGTTGTAGATACAAGAGTCATGAGGGGATCCGAATGCAATACTGATCATTATCTTTTAATCTCTAAAATAAACTTAGGCCGGGGATGGAAAAGAAAGAGAACAGAAAAAACGAAACAAACTCGAATAAAGATTGAAAATTTACAGAAACCGGAAGTGCGAATAGAGTTTCAAAATAAGTTAAGCGAACGCATAGATAGGGCAACTTGGGAAGCGCTTACGAGCATTAAAGATATAGAGGGCGCGTGGGCTTTATTACGGGATATCATTGTTAAAACTGCAATTGAAGTGTGTGGTACGGCAGTGGTAGGAAGAAAGTCTGGTGATGCATGGTGGAATGATGAAATTCAAGCAGCCCAGCGAGAAAAGAAAAAAGCGCACAAGAGAACATTAAACATGACAGGTCTTAGCGATGAGGAGAGAAATAGACTCAAAAATGATTACAAAGACAAAAAGAGGAAAATGGAACGACTAGTCAAGGAGAGTAAAGAAAAAATCAGAACAGAAGAAGAGAACAAAATACAAAACGGCTTTGGAGGAATAATGAAACTACTATATAAACAGTTGAAGGAAAGTAAAAGTACAGAGTTTGCTAGCATGAGAAACAGCAAAGGTGAAATGCTATATGATATAGACGGGATAGTAGACGCTTTAAAAGACTCTTTTAAAGAACTATTAGGAGGTGAAGATATAGGACAACAAAACTGCGACATAGAACATAATGCATTAGAAAACCCAATTGAAAAAGTCTGTGTCACTGAGGTCCGAGACATAATTAAGAACTTAAAAAACGGTAAGGCTGCTGGCATAGACAGTATTAGTGCTGAAATGCTCAAATACGGTGGCGAGTACATACCTCACAGGTTGTGCGAATTAATAAATTTATGTATCGAGACGGGGAAAGTCCCAGACGATTGGAAAAAAGCGATTATCGTAGCAATATACAAAAGAAAGGGAGATAAAAACAACTGCAGTAATTACAGAGGTATCAGCCTACTAAGTACCGTAAGTAAAATATACTCAAAAATACTTATTCGTAGGGTAATGGAAATCACAGAAGAAAAAATATGGGAAGTCCAAAGTGGATTTATGCCAGGAAGATCATGTACAGATCAGATATTTAGCCTAAGACAGATCACAGAAAAAAGCTTGAGAGTAGGAAAGAAAGTTTTCTGTGCATTTATTGACCTAGAAAAAGCATTTGACACGGTAAATAGAAGTAAACTTTGGGAAGTTCTTAAAGAATACGGAGTAAATGGAGGGCTCCTGCAAGCAATAAAAACAATATATACAGGTAGTAAAGCGAGCGTAAGGGTAAACGGGAAACTGAGTGACTGGTTCGATATTACGCAAGGCGTGAAACAAGGATGCGTTATGTCCTCGTGGCTATTTATCATATTCATGGATAAGTGTCTAAGAACTGCACTCTTCGACGAAGAAGGTGTAGATCTCCAAACAGTTAAGGTACGTGGGTTAGCTTTCGCAGATGACAAGATTGTTATGGCAGAATCAGTCGAGGACTTGCAAAGAATGTTGAATAATCTTCATACAAGCATGAAGGACATGGGACTCAAAATTAACGTAAATAAAACAAAAATCATGGTGTTTGAGGGAAAAAGTGAGAAAACAATGTGCAACATTGTCCTAAATGATGAGAGATTAGAACAAGTTGACAAGTACGTATATCTAGGTAGTCTATTCACTAGCGACGGAAAAATAGATGGGGAGTTAGATAGGCGCATAAATAAGGGTAAACAGGTTATCGGTAGAGCAGGGTCCATCCTAACAAATAAAAACATATCAAAAAAAGCTAAAATGGCCATACACAATTCTATATTCGTACCGACTGTACTATACGGTAGCGAGACATGGACCTGTCAAGAAAAGGACAGGAGTAAAATTAACGCGATCGGCATGAAACCTCTGCGCATAATATGCGGGAAAACACTAATGGACAAAGTCCGAAACGAGACAATCCTCAAAGAATGTGGTGCAAAAGAGACAATAGTTGACACATGGGAAAGAAATCAGTTAAGATGGTTCGGACATCTTGAAAGAATGAAAGATGAACGACTGACCAAACAAGTGTATAAAGGTAAAGTAAATGGCAGAATGCCCAGAGGTAGACCGCCAAAAGAATGGTTAGAATCTGTAAATGAGACATTAATCCGTAGAAACATAAGAAGCCATAGGAACACAAGAGCTTGCATGAAAAAATGCATGGACGTGAAGGAAGCTAGAGTAGTATGCCAGGACAGAAAAGTGTGGCGACAAATAGTTTGTAAACAGAGTGACAGTAGAATGAATGACGCCTGAAACAAAGATCTTGGATACTAATGGGCCCTAGTGGAGAACCATACATAACAATTCTGTGAGGCTCTGCACTTGGGGTGATCGCTAGAGAGATTGATCAGCAACCTGGGTCGGAGCAGTGTTGCGGAGTAAACGTGTCATTTAAATAAATAACACGAGAATTCCAGATCAATCTAAAATATATATACCTAACACTTATATACCTATCCACCTCATAACTATATTCCTACCTACCTTATACCTATATACCCATATACACACTACTATTCTCCAACCGAGCAAGTCACGCCTACCCCGAAAGGGAAATGGCTTAATGGTATAATAATAATAATAATAATAATAATAATAATAATAATGAATGCAATAATCTCTAATTTTGGGAAACGTTTATCCGCTAAGGCAAAATTTTTATTGAAAACATATGACCAATTGATAACTAATTAGATAACTAGATAACTAATTCTGATTATATGACGCTTACATGCCCTTTGAATTGTGCACCGGTTGTCAGCTAATTTTCGCCCACCAAATTCCCGGTTATTTTCCGGTTATTTCCCGGGTTTTCCCCTGATGTAGTTATCAAATCTCCTCTTGCTTGAAGCACGAATGAAACGCATTTAAGATAAGGTTTACCTATGTGTAAATTTATGTATTTTTACATCTAATTGTATTCAAATAAAATAATATTTTTGTTATTTATTGTGTCAAGTAAAATGAATTCAATTAGATTGTAATTGCTGAACACATTTCGATACACGAATGTGGCCCTCTTCGCTTAATTATTCTGATTTTTTTTTAGCATAATGGTAAATAATTCTCATGGATATAATTTTTGATGTCTTTGGTATTAGCGATTAGTCAATAGTTAACTATTTAAAATTAATTACAAACCCTAATTTCAATCTTTTATAATGAAAGTTTAATTATAATTTCATGTGTTTGTAACATAGTTATTAGTTATTGTAAAAATCATTTAGTATTGAAATTAAGAATTTGTATTTTTTTGTAATATGTAATTATTCAATAATTAATCGATAATTTTTCTATTATAAATTATATATTATATAAAAAATTATTTTTACATCTTTTCAAAACTTTTTAATATTTTTTATACTTACTCGATTTTTTCTAAAATGTTGTAATCTTACAGAATTTAAAATGTTGCTTGAGAATCTTCAATATTTTCACTCGAAATTTTAAGAAATCATTTGAAATGATTTGAATTATTTTCACATTTTTACTCAGAATTCATTTTTCAAAATAAAAAACCATTTGAAATTTTCCCATGAATCTTAAGAAAATCTTTTTTTTAATCTTGAAACCTTTCAAAATTATTGAAACGCTTCTAAATTTTGTTTCGAAATACATATTCAAAGATTCACGTTGTGTTTAAAAATATTAAAAAACTTCTACATAAATCTCTGAATCATTTGAATATCTTTTTGAATTATTCGTAATTTCCTAAAAATTTGAAAAAAATTGCCCTAAAATCTTCCGGATTATTTTTGGACAATTTTGGAAATCTTTTGAAATATTTATAAATATTCTTATAGAAATATTTTTCAAAATAAAAACCCATTACAAATTTTCCTAGAAATCTGAAGAAAATTTGTTCATTCTCTTGAAACCTTTCAAAATTCTTAAGAATCTTCGAAACTTTTTATTCGAAATCTTCAAAGCTCTTCATTATTTTTTAAATTTATTGAAATATTTTCAAGTTTCCAGTTTTTTTACTCTTTTTAAAATCTTCTACATTCTTTTTCGAAATTTTAGGGAATCATTTTAAACGTTTTAAATCTTTTTCATTTTTCAAATTGAAAAATCATTTGAAAGATCTTGTTTGGATTGTCTTGAAACCTTTCAAAATTCTTGAAAAGCTTCTTTGTTCAAAACTTTGAAAAATCTACATTTGCTTTTCAAATACTTTGAAATCTCCTCAAGATTTAAATTATTCAAGAATCTTTTAAAAACTTCTGAAACTTTTAACTATCTTTAGAAATAAGTCAGTCTTCCTACAATTCTACAAATCTTTAATGACTGAAATACAATTTAATATTAAAATGTTCTGCTCTATTAATAATGTTTGAACACATTTAGAAATAAATTTGACAATGAAATAAAATGACTTATGGGAAAATTTTAACTTACAAAATTGATAGGGCAGAAAATTCGTAATCTTTATTAATAGACAGCCAATGTATGCGAGATCTCGTGACTACAACTTGTTCACAAAAGGATATAAACATTTGAAATTTATTTGTCTTGTTATCTCGATTGCTAAAAATAACACATTTTCCAAAACTTTAAATGTTATTCGACTCGAATGTGTATTCCCAGTTAATTACCATTTTTTTCGGTTTTATCTTTAACCCCGGCTATTTCCCGAGTTTCCGGGGTTTCCCGGGTAGTAGACACCCTGTGTGAAATTTTAAATCGAATGATAGAAATTTTGTTAGTTGTTTGTCTTGTCAAAAGGGACCTTATTCTGGAGAATCAAAATTTTTTTATTTTATTGGATGAATAAGGATATAAAATGTCGTATCAGAATGTACTCTAGTTTGTAGAAACGTCATTTTATTTTTTAAAAGCACTCTCTACGGAAATAAGTAGTGTCTTTTATCACGAAGCACCACTGATTTCCACCCTTTTCCATACACCACGACTGCGCGCGCTAGGTCAGTCCGGACTCTATAAAAGCGAAGCGAGGCGTCGCGACGCTCCAGACGCGAACCACGCGTAACACCGAAAATGTAATCGTGCTATTTCCTTCAGCACAATCTGTGATTACCCACTTTTATCAAAACACTAAAGTGAAAAAAACGTCGGCGTTTTTAAAAGTCGATGGTATATATAAAGCGTGCAAAAGTAAAAGTGCTTCGGTAGTTTTTGGGGTGGGAGTTTCTAAAATCAGAACTAAAAATGTAAACATTAGGAGCAGGTAGTTGCTTAGCACTATAGCTTCTTTGATAGAAAACTGTGTTAATTAACAAAGAAATTTCTGTTTGGAGTCCTGTTTTTCCTGAAAATTTTCCTGCTACATCGTGACGTCAAGGTAAGAACTGTTTTATGCTTATTAATCATTTTCGACTATTTCTTACAAAAAATTAATATTCCTGGCTTTATAAATATGTTTTTATTACTATTTCATCATTTTCACGTGTCATAAATAAAATCATATTGGTAGAATTTTAAATCATTTTCTGTGACTCTTTGACCTATTCCAATGTCCTACTTTCGCTTTTTTATTTGTATATTTTTGTTTTATGCATAAAGTGCATTGTAAAAACCTCAAACAAAAACTCAATGTACCTTTCCATTCTTGCATGTTTAATTATTAAGAAGCTATTAAGAATCTTCTTAGATCATTAAAATTAATTCGTATTAGGGAACAAATTCAATTTATATTATCTTATATTCCTGAAACACATATAGAAAAAAATTCTGCTGCAGATTTCTCATTAAAACTAGGTGTCAACCGGTTAGATAGATTAGGCTGCAGACGTAAGCGAATGTGAAAATTAAATTTTTTACAATAATGCATTATTTAACCAAACACTTTGCCCAATACTTGACTAATAAATTTATGAAATATTTTTAAAAATACGTATCTGCAATGGTAAAAAGTCGTATTTTTTCGGTATTAGTAGACAAGACAATTTTGACTAAATTACAAATGATAAAATTGATAGCAGATTATATTTGCTAACATAATAAATTAAATTAATTGAAAATAATTTGTAAAAAGCCATGGTAAACATTATAAAACTTTGCGGATTCAAATTTATAATTAAAATGAACGGACATTCGACTTTGTATGTTAATGTACAATATGCAAAAATGTAAATAATTATAAGAATGGAATGTCAGGAAAATTAAAAATATAATCGCCAAGTTCTATAATATTGAAAATGGCTTTTAAAAAATTATTCTCAAAATTTATAGAAGGTACCTTATAGATTTTTTACATATAATTTATTATAATAAATTTGGTATTTTAAGCTTATTCTAATGATATAATTATATTTAGTATTATAATTATTTTCTTATGCAGCTGCTTTTTGGTGGTAAATAATATTCTAAGCATTTATATTTATACTATAAATGATTCAAAATCCTTAAAGAATCGCATAATTGTGATTAAAACTAAAATATTCGCAATTAAAATCACAATTTTAGAAACTAATATTGCTAATAGTCTGGAAATTTGAATGCACTATTGACCAAAAATGAATTAAGGTCACTAGAACGAATGTCTGATATATGCATTCTACCCAGACCGATTACCGACCAGATGAAAATAATTAATGAAATTTTAAAACAATTTTTTCAAAGCACGATCTCAAGTGCTGTATTGTATGATTTTATTTATAGGATAATTATTTAATTATTGGTTACCACATAATTGTTTCATCAAACCTCTGCCTAGGATTTAAATCTTCTGACTAAGTGGGGAAGCATCACGAAGTGCAAACTTTTTAACCATTTTTAGATCGTTAAAGAAATAGTAACCCAAGTTCCCCAAATAAAATTATATGATCTGATAATGAACATTATTAATTTTTTGATATGAGGATTAGGCCCTGTGACTTAAGAAGCACGTGCCTGCAATCATAAACATAGTTTAAGTCTATGTTCTCAGACGCTAAAATAGCTACGACAAAGCAAAAGTTAAATATATACTTGCACTCAGATTCCCAAGATAACCCAGTACGTGGAAACCGGAACAGTAAAAGAAGAAGTCAAAATCATTTTTTCCAAAAATTAAACCATTTTTTAAATTAAATTCAAGACTTATTGTTCCTATTTTGTCACTGCCTCATTTCGAGATAACAAATCTTCCTCCGGGTAGAGACGGATGGTGATTAACGACGACACCAACTGAGGATTAGAAGTCCTTCTTTCGAGAGTCTTGGATTATAGCTTACATCGCCACTTTTACTTTTTTCAACTTTTTTGCTGTTTAAAAAACTGAAACGAAAGAATCAGAATACACTATTTTTAATCAATTATTTCTAAATTTAGGAATTGGTTTTTCCTTTGTATGACCTTAATGACAAGTGATATTCTATGACGTCAGAAATTGCTACGTTTCCCATACATTTTTTTCCGCTTTCTTATTTCTAAACTGAGGAAGATATCTCGCTGAAATTTTGAGAAACTGTGGGAAATATATTAGTACATGTCCGGCTGGCATAGTATATTTTTTATTTTGTTTAAAGACTGCAATTTCATTAATTTGTCATGTGTGATGTAACTGAAAACAGGACTTCAATCGCTATTACACAGGGCCCTGTTCTCAATTAAATCAAAAATTATATAATAATGATATGGTATCATATAAACAAAATTAAAAAAAACTTCAGCGGAAAATCTTCTTTAGTTTCAAAATAAGAAGAGGACAAAAATACATGGGAAAAAGGACAATTTATGACGTCATAGAGTACCATTTTCCCTTGAAAATTCGGAAATAAAATTCCTCAATGCACTATCTCTTTTTTTACACATGCGATCAAAAATTGTTTACACTCATAAATAGTGCAAAAATAAAAAAATGTCCCAGAGACTTCTCCGTGAGTCATGTCAAGTTTTCAGAAGATTCTAACTTGTAATTTGAAATCATAAATTCGATAAAAATAACACAAACGCATAATATAGTCTTGGTGATAAATTTCGACAAGGACTTTCAATACTTATTTCGTTATTCTCGCGATTCCAAGAAAATAGGAAAAAATATATCACAACTTCAATAATAAATGTCTTAACAACCACATTAAATGTTTCGCAACTGTTTTTGACTTCACTTGAAGATCAAATTATGCAACCAAAATGTAAAGGTCTCTGGATCTGTGGCTGAGAAGAGCGCAAACAGAACGCAAAAAGGGCGACCTTGTTTCGAAGAGTTGCCAAGCACGTAGACAGTTGGAAATGTAAGACCTTTAACTTACAATTTTTTAACCCATATATTTATTTTCTCATATAAATTTGTATTTCAAAGTGTTATTTTTTTGTAGATAATTATATTTTCACGAATAAAACTTCCATGATTAAAGACATTTTTATTCTACTATAAAGCTCACGTATTGAATTTCAGGGAACGCAACTTTTAAAGTCTTAATGAATAAAATAATTGAGTCATTAACTTCAGTAATAGAACCAAAGAGTGGGAGATATTATAGAAACTTCTTATCGATTTAGAGACTCTAAAGGTCTTTGGGACAACCAGCCCCAAAACCTCCCACTGGTATCGATCATACAATCCTGAAGTAGATTTAGGTTGGAGGTACGACCGTAAATTCGACGGTAAGCTCAAACTGTAGGTCGAGTTCGCACAGAAAATCATTTTTGGCCGAAATCCAGATGCGGAATCGCCAAAGAAATTATCGATCGACGCACGTCCTTTCGCTCGCTACACCTCGTAAATCCTTTGAAATTTAACGACCGTAGCGATTTAACCACGCATTAACATTAGGCCAACAATAGAGCAATGTATAGAGTAACCCCCATAAAATCAAAAGTTCTTTCGCAATATTGCAGATCTAGTCCAAAAGTACTTTATTAATCGGGGAAGACCAAAAACCATTTGTATTTCTGTCAAAAAATACAAAAATAATAAAACAATTTTTTTGAGTAACTGATTTTTCGCAACATTTTGGTTTTCTACGGAATTATTTTCCCTTCATAGTAACTTTTATGAATTGTTGATAAAAACTTTCGTATTTGTTTAAAAAAACACACACAAAAATTTGTATGATATTTTTTTTAAATCATATTTCACAACGAAACAGTATGAGAAGTCTTTTATTGATCAACATTTGTTTCAATATAATATTATACTGAAGTAAATGTGAATCCATCAGAGAAATCAATAAAGTTAAATATTAATAGATTTGAATTATTTTAATGAATTTCACTAATTATTGATTGATTTTAATATTTGACATCTGATTAATTTGAAATATTAGAATAGTATAAAACTACAAATTGCTATAATGAACATAAAAATTATAATATGTTAAATAAATGTTGTTTCATTAATAAATTATAAATGTTTATACAATTTTTGAAAATTTTAAATAGTAACTTTTCGAGCTGAAAAATAGAAAGGGAAACTTCTGTCACACCCTACCCCTTCGAAATATTTTGCAAAGCCAGCTTTCTAGTCAAAAGGTAAAATATCAGTCAGAGGAGACCAAAAAACATTTATATTTTTGTAACAAAAATAAAATAATCCAGCAATTTTTTTGAATAACTGATTTCTTTCAACGCTTCGTTTTTCCACGGAATCATTATCACTTTATACTGCCTTTTATCATTTTTTTTACAAAAACATTTGTATTTTTCTTTAAAAAACACACAAGAATAATTTGAAAATTTTTTGTATGAATTAAAAAAAGTCGAATTTCAGAACGAAACAGTATACGAAGAAATGTATTATTTTGCAATAAATGTGAATCGACGAAATATTTCACTAACGTTAAATATTAATGCATTTTAATTATTTTAATGAATTTAACTGATTGTTGATTAATTTTAATATTTAAGAGTTGATTAATTTGAAATATAAGAATAGTATACAATTAAAAACATTTTCAAGAAATGTTTGTAATTACAACTTCTGTAATACATACATACATAGATTAGCAGTTCGAACTCGAAAGTTCATTGCCTCACTACCCGATTCGGGTAGTGTTTCTAGGTGGATATTTACTACCAATGTGGGCCCACCACACCCACGACACAACTTCTGTAATTCATATTATTATTATTATTATTATTGAAGATATTTTATTTCTAGGACACGAATAATTAAAATATTATAGTCTATTTATGACAAAAATGTTTCATTCGCTGATATTATTTGGCGAATTTGAGTGATCTCACAACATTCTATTGTGAAATTTTTATGACTCCTCACATAAATATATACTACAATTTTGTATTAAATGCTAGTAAGAATGTATTATTTGGCGGCGTTTTTTACCCTCGTTTCTTTCGAGAGTGTTTCTTGAGTTTTGCTTTTGGACTAGAAAGAAGATTTAAAAAAAAGTTTCGACCCATTCATTACAAAATTCAGAAAAGTCATAAAAGTAAACAATTAACCGAATTTTGTGTAATTAAATCGCTTTTTAGTAAAGAACTATACAAAATTAGATATAAAAAAATTCTTGTGAATGTTACAATTGTTTAGAGAAAGTGAAAATACTTGCTTTTATAATTTAGTTAATCACAGTTTCCTTAAGTTGTACCTACATGTCGATTTTTGAACTTGACTTTTTTAAATTTAAATTGAAGGGACATATCATTGTTTAATGATATAAAAAAATAGTCGCCGTTTTTAAAGCGTGAAAATTATTTCAAAAAAAGGTTCACAATTTTGAAACGGCTCAAAAAGTACGGCATTTTTGTTTCAGAATATCTAAATAATTGCATGTTCCTTTAATGTGCAGTTAACTAAATAAAAGAATAGTGTACATTTTCAAAAAACTGTGACTTTAAAAAATTGTTTTAAAATGATTTGATTCATTTAATGATTTTCACTCCACCCTGATATTACACTGATAATTTTTCTTAAAAATTGTATATTTAGTAGTCAATTTTAGTTGCGAAAGGTTATTTTTAAAGTTCGTGTGTAAAAAATATTAGTGCCTGAGGGAGTTACTTAAAGAAGATTTTTATTATTTAGAAAATGCTCCTGTAGTTTATTTCTTTACAAATTATTTTTCATTTGAATAGAAGTCTTCATTTTTTTGTCATTTAGCGATAAATTTATTCCATAAACCTTTATGGACAAAATTAGCATTTTCCTAACCACACATTGAAATATTGCAAGAAATAGTTAGAAAGCTTTGTGCACTATCCCTCTTTGACTTTGGATAATTACGAGGGTTATTATAATGGAATTTTTTTTTGTTAAACACATTGTAATTTTTAGTTTTATCAATGATTTATAAAACTGATTACCTAAAGTCGCTTTCCGTGAGACTGCAACATGAGAACATTTCTTTTTAAGAAATTATATTATTGAAAATCAAATCTGGTTCCTTAATCAATTATCCTGATGTCAGTGTCGGGGAGTGATAAATTTCTAGTTAGTACAATTTTTTAAATAATTTAAATATCGTACAATATATATTCTACCGTATATCCATATATTCTACAGGATATTTCAATTATTAATGAAAAAAAACCAAGGTAAATGTCTTCATTACTGGGTGTCATTGGTAGGAAATCCTTTGACGTCAGAGTTACGTCCACAGAAAGTTAACAAACATTTTCTGTATTTGTTAATACATCAGTCGATACCATGTATCTGTCGCAGACATGCATTGTTGAGACAGCAGAACTTATTTTACAGATGAACGAATTTTGTAAAATCAATCGAGAGCTCAATACTGTTGTGGTAGCTTTAGTTGCTTAACTGACAAACCCCCGTAGCCGTAATCGAGCGAGGTAACGATGACGTACCTATGACGCAGTTCTATCGACCTTCTCCCCCTTCATTATTACCAACCGGTACAAGTATCAGCAGCACGTGACATAGTGGGTCAAATGAGAGAGTGAACCTGGAAAATCGATTATTCGCATCCACCCTTATACATAATACCTTCACCTTAAGAGTATGTCCAAATGTCAAGGATATCTTTCCTTTTTCATTGTGCTTTTGCGGAGATATGAGATATCAATGAATTGAATGGTCTCTATCAGAAGCTCACATTGCTGACGCTACTGTGATTCAGTTACAAGAATTACTTTTCTGTATATTGGTTATGCATTTTCCTTGATTTTTCGACAAGCGAAACGTGACCTAAAATAACCTAAACATTTTAAAGAATGATTTCGATCATAATAAACATTAATAAAGCGTAATATAAAACGAGGTTATACAATTTTCTCAAATCTTTTATCAAATCACTCAAGTTTATATTTTAACAAAAATATAGAAGACCGAAACCTCTTACGTCGTTTTTACATCCTGTTTAATTTGCCATCAAATCTAGAAAAGTAGATCAGCAGATCTAAGGACGTTTTCAGTAAATAGTACAAAGCACGATAAACGTAACAAAATTTTGAATGACTTTTTGGGTAGTAGTAATTTCAAAAATTGCGCAAAAAACTCTGTGTTTATGTATATTTTTTTTTCAAATACCCTAAAATCTTTTGAATTCTTTAAAATCGTTGAGAATACCTTGGTATATTTGAAAATCTCTTCAAATCATTGTAATCCTTTGAAATCTTTCAGTTTTTCTGAGTAAATTCTTTGAAGTTTTATTAAGATACTATGAAATCCCGTAAAATTAAATAAAATTAAATGATATTCTTGAAAATTCCTTGAAATCCCGAAGACTTTGGTAAAGCTCCTGAAAATTCCTTGAAATCTTGAAAAACACCCTAAAATCTCTATAATCTTTTGAAATTTGTTCAAATTCTTGAAATCTATTGAAATTCTTTGAAATATTTGAAAATCTCTTGGAATCCAGTAAAGTTAAATGAAGTCTGATGATATTGTTTTTGTGGATATTATTTTACATAATGAAAGAAAAAAAAAGAAAAATACTAATGTAATTAAATTAAATTATAATTAGTTATATACTATAATGTTGGATACATGGATTTCCTATAAGGTTGATTTGTTGAAAATATTACGTAACATTATCTATTTACCCCCACCTCCCATGTAACAGTTTGTAACATTTTACCGAACTCCCTTCCCCTTAAAAGCTGTTACGTAATTTATCGATGGCCTCTCATAAAAAGAATACTTTACTAGAATTTCAATTAACTTTTCTCAAGACATGAGAAAGTGTTTTGTAAACAGACTACCCCTGCAAAAACCACTATTATGTTAGATCGAACGAATTAATCAATCCCCTAAATTAGGAACCATTCGCAGTTTTCCTGATTTATTCTCCATTCGAAGAAAAAATCCTTGGGATTGTAACATTCACTGTGTAGAATATTGCGACTTATGAACGCTTCAATAGCAAAATATTGTTATTCAAATAAGTAATTTAACATTCTGATTTTTTACCACACATTACTTGACATATCGCATCACTGACACAATAATTTTTAAATATTCAACTATGAAAATACATTTAGGAAGGAAAAAGACCTCGGACAGACAAGTTTTTCGTGAAACTAAGATTTTTCAAATCATTTGGCAAGAACACAACATTGTTTTCAATTTAATATTCCTTCAAAGTCTCATCAATGATCAATTTTTAGACTTAAGATCGTCTTTAAGGTTTTACATTTACCTAATAAAGAATAAGACCCTTATACCAAAATTTTCAACTCCGCTGAAAAATAGTCTACATCAAGAATGATGTTAACTTCATCATTCTTGATGTCTCAAAATAAAGAAAATTTTTATTAACTTTCTAAAATGTCAAAAAAAAAATTATTATATGAAAACTTTAGTTTAAAATTTCAATTGTTCATTTTTTGAGTCTTCTAAAAATATTGTTCAGCTTCTGGCGCTTGAATTGGAAACAGTCGATTGTTGAATATTTACAATTTGTGGGTGCCAAAATATAATCAGTTTGAGCTGAAATTCATTTGAAAAAGTGAGCCTAATCCTTTTCGATTTTACGGCGAAATTTGTTCAATTTACGAGCTTGTAAATCTTTGAGTTTAAAAGTTGAACTTAAGTGTTTTGTTGATGCCAGTTTTGAATAAAAATAAATATTGAATAGGACATGGAAGTATATTCTGCATGAAATTTCAATTTTACATAATTTTATTGTGTATTGAATACATATTATACGAAAAAGCAGGTCTTTGGAAGAAATATTTAACTATTATACTTTCAGAAATGGCAGTATTAGTATTATTATTATTGATGGTATTGTTTAAAATGGATAAAATTATTTTCCATGAAACAATCTGATACATACAAAAATTACATATTCAAATAATTATATTTTTGACTAAACTTTTGTCTTATCTTTCGTTGAACCTAGACACACGACCATAATAAAATCATAAATGATTGGAATCTAATGCAGAATGTACTTTCATGTCCTATTCAATGTTTTTTAATGCATGAATAGTATAAAGAAACACGTGAATTGAGCTTTCAAATTTAAAGATTTACAACCTTGTAAATTGAACAAATTTACTCATAAACTGAAAAAAGATTGAGCTGACTTTTTCAAACTAATTTCAGCACAAGCTAATTATGTTTTAATACCCTCGTGAAAAACTTTAATTTAAATGTTTCAAAATTGGCTAATTGTAAATTTAGCAGTTTAAAATTTAACAGTTGAAAGATGAAGTATTTAAAAATGTAAATGCTGTCTTTAATATTAAAATAGTTCTACCTGAAATACCTTAGAATGGAATAATTTCGTAACAGTCTGAAATTGCAATGTTCAAAGCTGATAAATTAAAAATTGGGAAGCTTAACAGACTTATACATCTGCATGTTTGATTCGTGCAATATTTTCACATTGATATATAATTGTAATTGTAAAATTAATTGCCATACTAAAAATATGAAATACGAGTCCAAAAATATTAAAAATACTAAACTATGATTTTCTATTTTTGTTTCAGATGAAGCTTCACGAGAAAAAGGAGTCTGCAATTCACAAGGTGCAGGAGGTTCCCCTCGATGAGGTGAACTTAACAAAGGAGTACGACGTAGAAAAAACCCTAGGAGAAGGTAGTTTCGCCAAGGTCTTATTGGCCACCCACAAAAAAACTCAGACCAAAGTAGTCTTAAAAGCCGTGCACCAAGAACTGACTTCGGAGAAGGATTTCTTCCGAGAATTTCACTTTTCCTATCATCTGTCTCCTCATCCAAATATCCTCAGTTCATACGCAGTTGCCTTCAGAGCAGAAAACTGCTATGTCTTCGCCCAAGAATTCGCCCCCTTCGGAGACCTGGCAGGAAACGTAAGAGCCGGAGGATTATCTGAGGACGTCTGCAAAAAAATCGCATCTCAGTTAGCATCTGCTCTTGACTTTATGCACTCAAAACAACTAGCACATCGAGATGTTAAACTCGAAAACATTCTTGTATTCGCACAAGACATGTCCAAAATCAAACTCTGCGATTTTGGATGTACAAAGCGAGAAGGATCTCTGGTCAGTAAAATCACTTGTACCTGGGTGCAATTCTTGCCACCAGAAATTCACGAGGTCATAAAGAATGAAAGGTACACCTGCAAGAAGAGCGCTGATTGTTGGCAATTCGGTATTGTTCTTTTTGTTTGTTTAACTGGAAACCCTCCTTGGCAAAGTGCTGTTCCCATTCAGGATCCAGATTACTCAGCCTTTCAACGATGGTTGAAAACACGGCTAAATGTTCCACCAAACTTTAGGAGATTCACACCGAGGCTCTTGAGGTTCTTCAGGCGAATATTTGAACACAAACCTGATAAGAGGCCACAAGTGACGGAGATCAACAAGTACCTGAAGGATAATTGGTTTGTCAACAAAATAAGCCATAGTGCAACCTCCACTTCAGTTGATGTCAGCGAGAGCTTTTTGAAGAAAGCAGAAAGTCTTATGTACTTGGACACCATGATTGATGACCGGCATAATATTGATGAGAACAAAAATAAATTGAGGAAGCTCCTCAGCAGCTACGGCCTTGAAACCACTGTAGACCAGAAAGTAGTGACCAAAAGGATTTGGGAATGGGTGATGCAGTGTGATTCAAACGTGGGAGAATCGGGACTGATCAGTGGATTTGGTACAGATTCTATGTGAGAGATGGTCAAGTCGTCGAGTGAGCCGTGTCTGAAAACTATGAATCAGGAACGAAAGTTCAGCCTCGCAGGCATCGGCCTACCTGTTAAAGGTACCAAACGCTAAAATCGTGATGAACCAAAGTGTCTCTGTGATCTCTGTTAAATTTAATGTTACGTATTACCTAGTCAGTGACTGATTTTTCATCAATCAGAATGAATAATTTTTCTTCGATCATTCACCGTTTCTGATAGATGAAGCATCAGTCCTATAGTATTATCCTACACTCGTTAAACCTACTCGAATATGAAAAAGTGCTTCAACAAGAGTATTTCTATACTTAGATAAGTTTCTAGTAGTCAATTCCTAAACCTGACCAACTGTTGATGCCAATTAGCAGGGTGTCTACGTGTACAGAAGAACTTTATTACCTATTAACCTTTTTCAAAAAATATATCCGGAAACAGACGGAAAATATTTATGTTCCCCCTAATGAGTGTATCATCTGTTCAAAGGCCCCTCAGAAGACTCTCAAGATAAATATACTCGTTTGACGTATTCCGACGCTTGGTGGGCTATACGTAATGACAATAATGCTTCCAAAAATAATTTACGATACGCTGTCATTACTAATAATAAAAATTCGTTTCTTACTAGACTCGAATCAGGTTTTTGCTGTAATTTGAAGAAAGCGATTAAATTTACACAAGTCGTCATAGACGTGTCGGATTCTATCTAATATATATGTATGTTTTCAACGAATCGCGCCGGATCGAAAAATAGACGTGAGAAGACGCAAGAGAAAAAGCAGTAATCTCCGTCACAAAATCGACTAAGTGGAGTAGGCAAAGATATGAAAAAATGTTACGAATATTCTAGACAATGTACATATATATATATATTATGCAGTACACATATTCTTGTTAGAGATTTATGTAACTTGTAAAAACAGGTATAAACCACTAAAAAAAAGTACTGATGTCAGCTGCCAATAGTTGGTTTGAGGATAACAGTGGAAATTCTACTCTTTGAAACTAAACGTCGTGCATGTGAAATTTTTTGTTGTAAATTAATTCTCCTTGCATTATATAAATAGAGAGCTTCTTGCTTAGCAAGAGTTTGTAGGAAATTTCGGAGAAATTAGGCATTATAATAATATTCGTATTTAAAATCGCCATTCACACAAAGTCAATTAAAGTATAAATGTGACACAGATCGATAAAATCGATCATAAATGACTGCTAATTAAGTGTAAGTGACGACTGAAAACACGGATATTACATTTTAATTTTAATTTTTTATTTTTTACTTAAGAAAACAAACTTACATCTATTGAAATAAAATTATAAATCTTAAGGACTGTGTACTAAGAAATGGGTGCCACCTTGCTCTAGTCAATCATGAGATTATATAACAAACAAGAATGCCAGTACCTATTTTTGAAATGTATATTTTTATTTAATCCTTGGGTCCAATATATAAATACTGAGCAAATTTAAATAAGGTGAATTTGTAAATAATATTGGAAATAAATACTAATCAATACGACGTTAAGTTTCAACCATCGGTATTTTATAATACAAGATGATATGGAGTGGATAAGCGCCCTTTAGTCCCACTTTTACTCCACGAGCAAAAAATTTGATTTTCAATGTTTTTTTTTAAACTAACAATAAAAAATGATCTCAGTGTTATTATCAGTGTCGTAAATGACATGGCTGTAATAAAAGGAATTACGATATTTGGGACTGAAGGGAATAAATAAAAGCGTTAACTTGTTCTGAAAGTCAACCCTAAGCCCTAGATTGAATGTAATAGAACTGTAAAAAGCAGTACATTTCTTTAAAAAGAAGAGTCTTACATTTTATTAAAGCATTTTTAGAAACAAGAATTATATTTTTAATTTAAAGAAAGGAAACGATGCTTACAGATATGTCGTTTATAAAACTTAATCTTAAGGAAATTAGTTTTGCTGCCAAGGCACAACGGTGTCGAAACCGATAAGTCGAAAATATTCGTAAAAGCTTTATGAAAATATTACTCATAAATTTCTTTTAGAACTCTGATTTACTCATCCTTAAATTTAATTTTGTGGCTTTAATTCATAAAACAATGTGGACAGTGGTGACTAAAGATAAATTCTTACAGCGTTTGTATTGAAACATTCGATTGTGTCGTACGTACCTTTCTACATTTTGTACATTTTCAAACGCGAACTTACGACGCAAACTAACAGCGATTCCATATACGAAAAAAGGGAAGACACACTTGTATTATAGTATATATATGTAGGTGTCGAATGGTGTTTTGTATATATTGAAATAAATGTTGATATTGTACAAAAATAATTTTTTTGTTTTATTTCTAGAGACCATCAACAAGTGAAGCATTGAGCGTTTTTGTGCAAAAAATGAGAAAATATTAGAATTTCCAAACTGACTAATGTATTTTTCTCAAGTCTAATTTATCAGTAAAGTTAAAGTTAAAGTTTTCTTGAACTAAAAAAAAAAGGAAGATAGAAATATTTTAAAATATGGTAATAATTGTACCGCTAAGGTTATCATAACTGCTTTTCCCTAAATTATATTTTTAATTAACTCTAAAATTTAATAGTATTCCATTATTATTCGAGATTAATAAATCTAATTAATTGATAATAGATTGAAAATTAGTATAGTACGTTTTGATTTGAAGTCGTCGTTTAATTAGTTGATTGGATTTTAGATTCTTTAGCTTGCTACAGTTTCATGTTCCATCAACATCCAAGGGTGGTTGTAGGTGTCGCCATGGAGACGAATCCTAGATACCCGGGATTTGAACCACACCAACCCCTTTATGCAAGGCAACTTTGCGGAATTTTATAAAACCACTCTAGGTCAGCTGTTGCCTGAAGCAAATTCTATCTTGTCAATGCGATTATAAGGAGCACGTACCCACATTATCACAAAGGGGGAAAATATAGTGCAACTGGGAAAGTTAATTTTAACCGACAATTCCAATCCAATTTTGACCTTTCCTTTCAGTAATGAAAGTTAAAAATATCTCAAGAAAATCTATGAGTACAATTTTTCAAAAAGTATATTTTTCTTTCAATTAAACTTGTAATTTCATTTAGACTATTTAAAATTAATTAGGAAACTTTCTCAATCAGTAAAGTATTGCTTAACCTACTAAATAAACTCACAAAATACAAACAGTTATAAAATTATAAAATTTCATTTCTAAAAATAGCAAAACTAAATTTATTTATTTACGATAACAGATTTTGTACTCCATACCCACCATCATTTTTTAACATTTATAAATTCCAAAAATTAGTATTTGGGCCTTTTACAAAGCAAATTTTTTGTTTAATTAACAAATTTATTTATTTGTTTTATAAACGATTGGTGGACATTATCGAAAGGTAGCATGCCATAATGGCCGCAAACCCACAAATTCACATATGAAAATTATATTATTGGTTTAAAAAATTAAGAAGATTCGAATGCACATCCTAACGAAACAATTTTGTTATAATCTCACGTGTTTTCAAATTAAAAATTGGACTTTTTATATCCTTCTTCCCGAAAGCTAACAATATTTTGTATTCAACTTTTTTGTATCGATTCAGCAAATCAAAATAGCTAAGAAGTAAATTCAACTCTTTTGTTGAAAATTTATCTTTTTGTCTTGTAAATTTATTTCTTTTTGTGGAAATTGCATCTTTTTTGGTTAAAACTGCAACTGCTGGGTTAAAAATTAATCTTCTTCGTTTGAAAATTAAGTTTTTTATTGAAAATTCAACTTTTTTGTAGAAAATTCATATTTTCGGTTGAAGATTCATCATTTAAGTCAAAAATTCATTTCTTTGGTTGAAAATTCATGTATTTTGTTAAAAATTCGACTTTTTAGTAGAAAATTCACCGTTGAAAATTGAACTATTAGGTTGAAAAATTATTTATTTTTTTGAAATTCGCAATTTTGGTACAAAATCAACGTTGTGGTTCAAAATACAATTGTTTGATTGCAAATTATTCTTTTCCATCTGAAGATTCAAGTGTTTTGTTAAAAATTCATCTCTCTGCTTAAAAATTGAACTACTTTGTTAAAAATTCGTTTTTTGGTTAAAATTTAATTTTTAAACTGAAAATTAAACTATTTGCTTGAAAATTTATCTTTTTGATTGAAAATTCATATTTTTGTTTAAAAATTCAATTATTTGGTTGAAAATTCAACTGTTTTGTAGAAAGCTCCTCTTTTTGGCTTGCAAATTTATTTAACGTTTTGGATGAAATTTTTTGCTTTATTGACTAAATCTTTCTTAAATAAAAATTCAACTTTTGTTAAAATACGTCTTTTTGGTTTCAAAATTAATCTCTGTTGGTAGAAATTTCACCTTTTTTGGTTCAAAAAGCAACTGTATTGTTGGTAATGCATCTGTTTTGGTAGAGGATTCAACTAATTTGTTGAAAATTCGTCTTTTTTCCCCCCTTTTGGCGGGCCAAAAGGGGAGGATGTGCCTTTAGTAGCGTAGCGATAACTGCGTCACATTGCGCAAGTTCACTGTCAGTGTTCACACGGTCCTGACTGTTTATGTTCGGAGACCCCGGTATAAGTCGAAGGTCAAAACCAAAACAGTACTTAATTCGGTGTCCGAGTGGACTTAATTGAAATTTGAACTCCTTTGTTAATTCATAAGGAACACTACAATTTCAACAAACCCCCTCGCCACCCCCCAAATCGTCTTAGGTTGTTTTTGGATGACCCATAAATAAATTCACAAAAAAATTTAGTCTGAAAATATTACAAAAGCTATAGGGGTGGTGATGGGAGTCAAAACCCGCGGAACCTGACACAGGGGGCACGCAGTTCAAAATCTCAGAAAAAAATTACGTAATTTATGCACGTCCCCTAAATTCGAGTGTTGCATTCTAATTACTGAAAAGATTAAAAAGATCACGCAGTTAGCCCTCCAGCTGACCTTGACTAATTTTATGGAATCTCTGTGATAACCTTGAAGCTCTAAGGTGCTCCAAGTGCACTTAACATTTAAGGACTAGTTGCAAAGATCAAATTGACACATGCTAAAACAGTTAACAACCTCTTTTCAATATTGAAAACATGAAAACCAGTTTTAAACAAAGCTAAAGTTAAAACATTTTGAAAAATTAAAGATTTCGCGAATTAAGTATTGATGTAAAGTAATGTAATGGTCCATCTTAATATATGCCTTTTTCAAAGATTCTTGTGAAAAGCCTCCCTGCTCAAGTGGAAACAATTTCTCGCAAAAAGTCGCCTTAAAATAGGACGTAATGCATCTTAGTTTAAAAATAGGAAACAGTGAGAACAAGTCGAAACTTCACTATAAATAGGCAAACTCGTGAAATTGTATACAAAAGCAATTTCCATGAGATTTCTTCGAAAGAAATTGTTTATTTTTTACATTTTCATATACTTGAAGCTCTTTTAAATATACGTTTCCAAGTATACTATAATTACTATAAGTGTGCTCTTAGGAAACATATATTCCGAGTTCTGGTTGAATGCTCTTCATGTTTCTCATTTTATAATTCGAGAAAATCTGAAATTAGTAAAATGCTTCACTAAATCTGCGCTTTTACTCTTCGTAACAATACAGTTTCCACAGGGTAAAGCATCCCTCGACACATTTGTACTCTTCCGCAATCTCTTTTATTCTTTGGATCCCATCAAGAAATGAGTGGCTGTTTTTCTTTAAATAGCATCTTATTCAAGAGAAATTTACTGAAATAGAACATCAAAAGCTTCCGTACGGAGAAAGAATTAATAAATTACGTGCATAAATTACATAAGGTTTCTTTCTGGAATGTCCCCCCCCCCCCTCACCACATTGTGTAGAGATACTAATAATTAAATTAAGGTGGAACCTTAATTAAATTAGTTTAAGAAAAAAATTTGCTTATAACAATGAATATTTAGTTTTACAAACGTATAATTTTATAATTTTTGAGGGCCTAAAGTGTTGCATTGTCCGACACACTATATGTAGTCTGAATTTGAAAGTGTGTAGTATGAAATCAGAAAGTGTACAATGGAAAATCAACTTTATTTTCTAAACAAAATTTCCAGTTTTCTAACGTAATATTTTTAAAGTATTATAAATGAACTTCAATGTTTATTTAAACTATTATTCTTTAGTCTATAAATTATCATTATTTCTATTTATTTATTGCATACTTCACAGTCTTTCGCCTTTTTATCGTTTTTTTCACTTAAATGCGAACTGAATCCATAGCACCCAATAAGTTATGGTTGAAAGTTTATTCTTTTTTTTTGGTTCAAAAGTATAATATTGAATGTCTGGTTAAAAATTACTCTCTATCGGCTAAAAATTCTATTATTTGGTTCAAAATTTAATCATTTTGTTGAAAAATCAACAATTTTGTTAAAAAGTCATCCTTTTTGGGTTAAAATTTGTCTTTTTGGCTTGAAAATTCAACAATTTGGTTAAAATTTTTTTCTCTTTTTTGGTCCGAAATTGCATCTCTTTTTGCAGAATTTTCATCTATTTTGGTTAGAAATTAATCTGCTTTGAATAAAAATAAACTTTTTTTTTGAATATTCAAATTTGTGGGTTGAAAGTTCAGCTGTTTTGTAGAAAATTCGTTTTATAAAAAATCATTTTCTTTTGTTCAAAAAGCAACTGTTTAGTCGACAATTAATATTTTCTTATTTGAGGATTCAAGTATTTGGTTGAAAATTCGTCTGTTTTGGTTAAATGCGACTATTTTTTATTTCACGTTACATTTTTTTTGTTTGTTAAATATCAACTATTTCATTTTTTGTTGAGAAAGAGATCTTTTTAGGTTTAAAATTCAACTCGTTGGTTGGAAGTTGAACCACTTTCTCAAAAGCTCATTTTTTAGGTTACGATTCATTAATTTAGTTGAAAATTCATTTCTCTGCTTGAAAATTAAGCTACTTTGTTGAAAATGCGTGTTTTTGTTCAAAAATTCCTTTTTCAACTGAGGAATCAACTGTATGGTTGAAAATTATTTTTTTTTTGAAGATTCACATTTTTGGCACAAAAATTCATCTTTTTTGTAGAAAATTTGTCTTTCCGACTAGAAATTTCAACTATTTGTGAGAAAATTCAACTGTTTTGTAGAAAATATAATTTTTTCATTGAAAATTAATTTTTTTTAATTTAAACTTTCCTTTTTCATTTAGAGTTCAAAATTTTTGTAATTTTATGGAAATTCGTCTTTTTGATAGACAACTAATCTTTTTTGTAGAAAATTTAACTCATTGGTTAAAAATGTATGTTGTTGAATAAATGTTAGATAAATGTATCAAGGTCATCTTGTTGGTTGAAAATTCATCTTTTCTGGATGAAAGTTTAATTATTTTGTTGAAAATTCAACTACTTTGTAAAATCTCGTCCTATTGCCTTAAACAAAATCTTACTGAGAAACACAAATATTAGATAAAACAAGATAAGATTTAGAAATATTTAATAAGATTAATAATTTAATAATACTCAAATAAGATTTCAATAATTTACTGATTAATTATTATTAACTTCATAAGATTTCTAATCTTACAAATGATTTTTTTTCTTTTTTGCCTGAAAAATCTTTCTTGGTTGAAAATTCCACTCTTGTTAAAAATTCATCTCTTTTGTTAGAAATTTCATATATTCGGTTGAAAATGAATCTGTTTTGGTTGAGAATAAAATTAGTTTGTTGAAAATTCATCTACTTGTTTGAATGTTGAACTACTTTGTTAATTTATACGAAACAGTAAGATCTTCCTACGTTATTTTTGGATGACCCCTCAGTAAATTCTCGAAAAAAAATTATTCGGTAAAAATTACATATGATAGGGGGGGGGGGGGTCAAGACTTACGGACCCCAGCAAATAGGGGTACGCAGTTCAAACTTTTAAAAACAAAACTTTACGCAATTTATGCGCTGCTCCTTAGTCAAAAAAATTTGAATTTTCAATTTTCTCATGGCATTTTCTACGTTTAAAATAAAAACTATTATTCCTATGGAAAACAAATTAGGAGCAATCTTGTAGAACATTTAAAAACAGATATTTTTGGCCTCTTGTCTACTCATCGTTTCTTGCGTGGTTTCGTAGGAAAGTTGAATTATTACGTTTCTCTGTTTGATTTTTCATGGATAAAACCATAAATATTGGCAGTAGAAGGCTGGCTAACAAACTTGACCTGTATTTTCGGACCACAACCCAGTGTGCAAAAGGAAATTCGAATCAAAAAATTCCTTCGAAAGTTATCGCGTCGTCAGACAACAGACAGACAGACTGACAGACATTTTCGTGAAACCTTTTTTTTCTGACTCAGGGGGTCTCAAAACCTTGAGAATTGACGATAACTGGTTAGGTCCAAAATCACATGAATCTAAGACATTCCATCATAGATGATGAGAATGTAAAAATTATATTATTGGTTTTTGCATTATTTATGACCTATTTTTAATCAAATATTCGCTTTCATTTAGAATTAATACATTATGAACTGATGAATATCAGTTATATTTATCCGGATATGCACTGTGTACAAGATGTCATCGAATGATATTTTACACCCGACAATGAGATAAAGTGTTGCAGCAATACGATTCGTCTGAGTTATTTTGAAAATGACGTCGCTATTTTCGAACACTTGAAACTTATTCTTAGAACTCAACTCACCAGGTGCGTTAATTTAATCAAGATATATAATGACTATTAACTTGGCGAATGAATGCTGTCCCTCCATATTCACTTTTAAACATGTGTTCGAGCTTGCACTCTGAAATACACCTTTAACGAACTTCTACTCCACGATTCATTAAAACTGAGTGACATTTGACGACAGATCAGTGCAATCTTACCGAATTATTTTAGCAACGTAGGACTTCTATTTCTGATCTACCATTGATTCCAATCCCAAAGCAGATGCATTGATTAAACTTTAGCTGAACTCACCCTGCTGCGGAAAAATATGGAATTAAGGAGAATTTTAAAAACCTGAATAAAGAGAAAGAAACTAGTGCCTTAAAACTTCAATTCAAAATCTCTTCTTGTCCAAATATGAAATTTTATTTTTATCTTTTTGAACTCTTCCTATTTTGATTAATAATTTCTCTATTGTTTTATTCCACTTTAAGGGGCTGTTCAAAAACTACTTCACGCTATTTTGAAAACTTTTTCAACCCCTCCCCTTCTGCGTTACAGATAATCACACAAAGCTTGAACCCCTGGGGTGACGTCACGAACTCAAACAACCCCACCCCCTTT
This sequence comes from Andricus curvator, assembly GCA_932195095.1. Classification (NCBI taxonomy): domain Eukaryota; kingdom Metazoa; phylum Arthropoda; class Insecta; order Hymenoptera; family Cynipidae; genus Andricus; species Andricus curvator. The sequence continues at coordinate 1,668,966 of CAKNYM010053305.1, read as the reverse complement.
AAGCTGAAATTTTTGCTTCGATTTTGTTTGAAAAACGCCTAACATGATACACAAAATACACAAATGGGGGAGCTAATTCTTTTAAATCAAAATAATGTGTAGGAAACACATTGAATTCAATGTGAAACGCTTGAGACTTCCAGTCGAAACATATTGCATTTTCAACAAAAGAAGACAATTTTCTACCAAAGGTGATGAATTTTCAACGAAAGAGTTAAGTTTTCAAACTAAAAGGTCCAATTTTTTACAAAACAGTTGAATTTTACACCCGAAAAGAGGAATTTCAAACCCAAAAAGATGATTTTTCAACCAAATAGTTGAATTTTCAATTAACAAAAAATTAATCTCAGGCCAAACAGTTGCAATTGCAAGCAAATAGTTGAATTTTTAGCAAAAGAGAGGAATTTTTAACCAAAAAGTTAAATTTTTAACCAAATAGTTGAATTTTTAACAAAATAGTTTAATTTTCAGCCTACAAAGATAAATTTATAATTAAATGACCGAATTTTCTAAATAAAAAAGAATGAACTTCAACTACAAGCAGTTGTATTTTCAAGCATATAGTTGAATCTTCAAACCAAATAGATGAAGTTTTTAGAAAATAGTTGAATTTTCAACCCAGAAAGATGAGTTTTTAACCAAGAATTTCTCAACCTACAAAGATGAATTTTGAATCAATTGGTCGAATTCCTAAACAAATAGAATTAAACTTCAACCAAAAACGGTCACTTTTAGAACCAAATAATTGAATTTTCAAGTCCAGGAGACAGTTGAACTTTTATTCTTCAGGACCGAACTTTCTATAAAAAAACGAATGTTCAACAAAAAGTCAAAAGTCTATTAAAAAATTTGACTCTTCAACAAAATAGTTGAATTTTATATAAAATAATTAAAGTTTGAACAACTTAATTGAATTTCAACGAAATGTTTAAATTTTCAACTAGAATGATGAATCTTCAATAAAAAGAAATTAATTTTTAACAAAGAAATTCAACTTTCAACCAAGTTGTGGAATTTTCATACCGAAAAGGTGAATTCTCGTTAAAACAGTTGAATTTTCAATCAAAATGTTAATTTCGACCAAATAGGTAAATTTTTTACCAAAATAATAGAATTTTGAACCTAAAAAGACGAAATTCCAACAAAACAGTTGAATTTTTTAGCCAAAAAGATTAATTTTCTACAAAATAGTTAAAGTTTCAACCCTAAAATATGAATTTTCAACAAATAAGTTAGTTTTTAACCAAATGTTTGAATTCGAAACTAAAAACAATCAATTTTTAACCAAAAATGGAATAATTAATTTTGCAGCTGGAAAAATTGATAATCAACGAAAGAGTTACATTTTGCATCAAAGAGATGGATCTTTAATTAATAAAATTAATTTTTATTAAAGTAATTCAACTTTTAACTAAGTAATCAAAATTTTGATCAAGAAGATTTATTTTCTAACATTGTTCAATTTTCAAATAATAGCAATCAATTTTCAAGAAAAATAGAAGAGTTAAATTTTCAGTTAAATTTTTTTTCCAAGCCAAAAAAAGAACCGAATTTCCAATAAAGTAGTTAAATATGCAGCCAATAAAATTAATTTTTAATAAAGTAGTTCAACTTTTAACCAAATAGGCGAAAATTTAACCAAAAAATATGAATTTTTAATAAAAAATTTATTAGTTCAATTTTCCACTAAAAATAAAGTGGATCAATTTTCAGTTAAAAAATCAATTTTCGACCAAAAATGCATGAGCTAAATTTTCTGTTAGGAAAATTAATCTTCAACTAAAAACAAACAACATTTCAACAGAATGGTGTAACCTTCAACCAACTAGTAGACTAGTAGAACTGCAGGGTAACGAGAACGTTTCACTTTCTGGAAAAAAACCGTGCCCTCTAACATTTGCGACCATGTGACGTCCTGTTATTTCAAAAAAGGTCACGAGAAAATTATGGGATTATTTTTTCCAATCGAAAACTGAACGCATCCCCGTTTGTCAACGTTTTTTGTGTAATGTGTTAGACATCGGGCAAAAAACAATACGTTCGATTCAAAGTAAGTAAAAAAAATCTGCCCGCTTCGCGGGTACATTCTCATGGCGCGCTTTGCGCGCGGCTCGCTGCACTCGCAAAGTTTGAGTGCGCCTAGGGCGCGCGACTGTTGGATCTCGCGCTTCGCGCTCGGGCGTATTTACATCGCGCTTTACGCTCGGCTCCTCTAGATTTTTGAACTTCGTGTTCGACTTCGATGAAAAGAAAAAGTTTGTTTGCAAATATTATAAACTTATCAAAACCTCTACATATTATGTGATTGTTAAATTTGTTTTTATTTTAGACTGAAAAGGAACTTTATTTACTCAAGGTTCTATCGACCTTAAGGAACACATTCTCATCCAGACACTCGCGCTTCGCGCTCGATATTTGATTTTAAAATCATTTGAACCGTATGATAGAAACAAAAAAGTTTGAGCGCACTTACGGCGTGCGATTTGGTAAATACACTGAGCGCGCGCTTTGTGCTTCGTGTTATATGTTCTTCATATACAAATTACTAAATTTGTATTTGATTTCAAATGAAAAGTAATGATATAATTCAGGCGACAAATGTTATTAGTTAACATTTTATTTTAGCTTGTGCCGTTTATCAAAAAAGTTAATTTTTTCATTTTCAATATATTCTTAATACAAAAATTGATTACGGGTTTGTAAGTCTTTTTTGAATGCACAATTTGTGTTCATTTATATGTTTTCGTACCTTGCATTGTTTTTTCAAAAATTTGATTTTTACATTCTCATTCTAATGAGAAGGTATTGGTTTTATGTAAAATTTGACATAGTCGGTTTTCATCAAATCTCCACGTTTTGAGACCCCCTGAGCTAGAAAAAACGATTTTTACGAAGGTGTCTGTCTGTCTGTAGTCTGTCTGTGATAAAAGAACTTGACTTAAATTTTTTCCCTAAAAGTCTATTTTTCATGAGAATCAAAAACACATTTTTAACTTATATTCAATTTGTCCTCACTTTTTTTCATTATTCCTTTACAAAAATATCTTATCAACCATAGAATGACATAATAAAATCGAATTATTTTGAAAAAAAAATACAATTTTATCCTGTATGATACGCATTGGAACACAAAAGTTGGTAAATAAGCGAGATACAGAAAAGCGTCAAGAGACTTTTTTATGTCTTTTTAAGACAATAATTTTGTTCTTTTGACTGCTATCGTATTTTGTGTCGTTTTTATATAAAAATATGGCTATTCGTGTTTCGGAGTAAAAAGATTGATGTAAAAAAAAACAATTTAGAATCAAGAACATGAAAGTTATGCCTGCATTCGTTAAAAAAATATTGCCGCACATTAAAGAAAATTTTCGACAACTTTTTACATTCTCATTCTAATGAGAAGGTATTGGTTTTATGTAAAATTTGACATAGTCGGTTTTCATCAAATCTCCACGTTTTGAGACCCCCTGAGCTAGAAAAAACGATTTTTACGAAGGTGTCTGTCTGTAGTCTGTAGTCTGTCTGTCTGTCTGTCTGTCTGTAGCCACGATAACTTTCGAAAAAATGATCAGATTTGATTAGGCTTTGGCACACTTTTTTATGGCCGGAAAATAGAGAACGAGTTCGTTAACCAGCTATTTTGGATGGAAATCCAAAAAGTGAGCACATTTTGAAAATTTTTGAGACCACTTTTTTGGAAGATTTGAAAATTCTATGTACGGTTATTAGTAGTACGCAAAATGACGAACAAAATATTCCTATGACTTTTCGTGATAAAAAAAAAATTACTGGAGTTATAGCATTTTCAAAATTCCAAAAAACAAACGAAAATGAACATTTTAAGCCGAAAAACGCACGATATAAAAAAAAGTCAAGAGGAGAAAAACGTTGATTCCTGAACACCCTATAATATTTTCATAACAACTTTTTTAATTTTTTGAAAAATAAAAAATTCAAATTTTGATCGCACAAAAAATTAATGAAAAATCAAAAAAGCCATTTTGCTGTCAAACTATGCAAGATACCAGAAAAGACCATCTTACCAAAATTGTGCACCTAAAAAAGATCTACAAATTTCTTATTATTCACTTTTTGATATGACGCGTAGTTTTTGTTTTATTTGTAAAAAACAGCATTGAAAATAGAAAAATCAAATTTTCAGACGAATATTACCAGCTACGAAAAAATGACCAAAACAAAATTTGTTCATCCAAGGAAGAGGTACAAATTTATTGTGACTCATGTTTCGATAGGATGGGTGGTTTTTGTTTTATTCGTGAAAATAACATTGACAGTAAAAAAAAATCAAATTTTTGAAAAAACAATGCAAGGTACGAAAACATATAAATGAACAAAAATTGTGCATTCAAAAAAGACTTACAAACCCGTAATCAATTTTTGTGGTAAGAATATATTCAAAATGAAAAAATTAACTTTTTTGATAAACGGCACAAGCTAAAATAAAATGTTAACTAATAAAATTTGTCGCCTGAATTATATCATTACTTTTCATTTGAAATCAAATACAAATTTAGTAATTTGTATATGAAGAACATATAACACGAAGCACAAAGTGCGCGCTCAGTGTATTTACCAAATCGCACGCCGTAAGTGCGCTCAAACTTTTTTGTTTCTATCATACGGTTCAAATGATTTTCAAATCAAATATCGAGCGCGAAGCGCGAGTGTCTGGATGAGAATGTGTTCCTTAAGGTCGATAGAACCTTGAGTAAATAAAGTTCCTTTTCAGTCTAAAATAAAAATAAATTTAACAATCACTTAATATGTAGAGGTTTTGATAATTTTATAATATTTGCAAACAAACTTTTTCTTTTCATCGAAGTCGAACACGAAGTGCAAAAATCTAGAGGAGCCTAGCGTAAAGCGCGATGCAAATACGCCCGAGCCCGTAGCGCGAGGTGAATACATAATCGAGCGCGAAGCGCGAGATAAATATATGATCGAGCGCGAAGCGCGAGATCCAACAGTCGCGCGCCCCAGGCGCGCTCAAACTTGCGAGCGAAGCGAGCCGCGCGCGAAGCGCGCCATGAGAATGTGCCCGCGAAGCGGGCAGATTTTTTTTACTGTCAATGTTATTTTCACGAATAAAAAAAAAACCACGCATCCTATCGAAACGTGAGTCACAATAAATTTGTACCTCTTCCTTGGATGAACAAATTTTGTTTTGGTCATTTTTTTGTAGCTGGTAACATTCGTCTGAAAATTTGATTTTTCTATTTTCAATGCTGTTTTTTACGAATAAAACAAAAACTACGCGTCATATCAAAAGGTGAATCATAAGAAATTTGTAGATCTTTTTTAGGTGCACAATTGTGGTGAGATGATATTTTCTGGTATCTTGCATAGTTTCACAGCAAAATGGCTTTTTCGATTTTTCATTAATTTTTTGTGCGATCAAAATTTGAATTTTTTTTTTTTTCATAAAATTCAAAAAGTTGTTATGAAAATATTATAGGGTGTTCAGGAATCAACGTTTTTCTCCTCTTGACTTTTTTTCATATCGTGCGTTTTTCGGCTTAAAATGTTCATTTTCGTTTGTTTTTTGGAATTTTGAAAATGCTATAACTCCAGTAATTTTTTTTTTTTTACTTTAGCTTCACGCCTTTAATTTGAATGTTTGGGGCACGTGTAAACGAAGTTATATGTACTTTTTTTTAAGGAGACTTAAAAACAGGGTCAAAGACTGTATGCAACATGCTGTACGATGCAATAAAACGGGAATATAGTATTACCTGTTACGAGAAAATTTATCTGTTCTCTGATAGTTGTTATGGTCAGAATAAGAACTATTGACTCCTTAGCTTTTTATCCTTACTATCTGAAAAATGAGAAACATAAATTCAGCACATATACCCAGTTCGGGATTACTTCTACTGTATTATCAAATAATTGCAAAACCAAGAAATCCACCATTCACCATTATTCGAAAGTCTGACTACGCAGTGGATGATTTTGAGTAGCTCATTTCGGAAAAAATATGTTTACCAAAAAACATTCGCATTAGGGACGTGAAAAAGATCGTGTACTATGCAAACAGCCACGTTGATACGTTTCATGATTACGAATTGAAGCCTGTTGATTTCATAATTGAATCGGAGATTGAGTTTGATGACTTATTGACAACGAAAGTAGCACCTGCTATAGGTATCAGTGCAGCGAAAATAAATGACGTGAAGTCTTTGTTCCATTACTTGAGACAAAAGGAAAAGAATTTTTCAACGGCATTTTTAAGAATTACTCTTCAGATTTGACTTTGGCAGAAAATTCGGAACTGAACTGTTTAAAAGTACTTGACTCTACAAAAAAATTTTTTTTAATCAACCAAAACAAACCAAAACAGCTCGAACGCTGGAACAGTTGCTCACACGCCGAGCGTTTCTTATGAAATCATCCATATTTACAATATTTATCACCCGATTACACTGAAATTTTCGGAAAGTTTTCTTCAAACGTCGTAGAAAAAACGGCTCGTTGGAAGTTTTCTCAAAGCTTAAGTTCGTCGCATACTTTTTTTCCGCCAAAGTGTCCGAAACCCGGTTTCCGGTGCCCCGCCATTTGTTATTAAATATAAGTGAACAAATGCAATGTGTATGTGTTTTATCGAGTTTGGAGGTGTTACGTGTGTATTCTGAACATACTGTGACAATTTCAAAACATTTCCTCAGTTATTGAGCTAGAATCGGCGAGTTGAGTTTTAAAAAACATCGAATTTGGGCGCGATGAAAAATGCAATTTTTATTATTTATTACTTAAACTAATAATCGGATTTATTAATCATGATAACAAAAAATGCCAAATTTTTCCAGGTTAATGTAATGGTATTTTTTATTTTTTTATTTGACACCTTTTTTTTCTTCCGCTTTCTGCCTGTGGGCAATACTTTTACCGAATTTCGTCCGGAGACGCCCTTTTATGATCGGTGCGCTAAATTTATCGATAATTTATTGTAACTTATCGCTTCGAGTTGCCGTCAAGACAAGTCCATAATGTGTAATCATAGGTGTATAATTTTTATTAGTAACCCTGACGTCACACTTTTTCTCCCTCTGACGTCATCATGCTTGAAAAGCACTACTTTAGTCCCCCTTTATAGGCATAAAAAGGGGCTGAAATCATACATGGGTTATAAAAAATTATTACTTTCCTCAAAAATGGGTTTAAAGGTTTTCATTGAATTATTTACAATGATGTTAATATAAATGGGGATAATTTCATATGTACAAAAATGTAATACATGCATTTTTGTTCAATAGAGAACATGAAAACTTAGACTAGTGTGCCTATTCAGTTTCGAAACTCATTTTTTTAATCGCTCTAGCGAAATATATATTCATAGTTCTGATAGAATGATTTTCCTCTTTCTCGTGGTTCGGAAGTTTTATGCTGTTTCATGTTCCGCAAAATGATGATGAATTTCGGAAAAGTGTGATGAATTCCGGTAAATTCAGTTATAAGTTTCCTAAACGTGTTTCGTAAATTTCAGATACGGTTACATAAAAGTATCAGAAATTACATAAACTTTTCTGCTAATTGTGTAAGGTAACAATTCGTAAAAAAATGTTTCTAACAGTGTGCGAGGAATTTGCCCGAAAACATTACTACGAAATTGAATGATATTTTTCACCAATGAAGTAATCTTAGGTAGTATAAATAAAAGAGGAAGGCGGCAGCAGTCGCACTCAGGGTGCAATTATATGAAATTATAGTCGAAATGAAATTTCTTGTGAGGGAGAGCTATCATCAGACCTTTCCCTCATCTTGTGGGTGGGAACGATGATCGATCTTGCGGTCCAACGCCCTGGGTCTATTTTCGTCTCGCGTCTCCTATTTATACGTCACCATACGGACAATGTTCTACTTCTATCAGTCCATGGCTCAATGTGGAATCAGTTGCAGCGTATTTAAAGTTCCAACCACTTGGCGTGATGCAGTCGTGTATTTCTGTGGCCAAGATCCCAATTTACGACTTTGCTTTATTTGCTTGACGTCAGCAAAGAAACCCTGGACAGCAGCAGTAGCAGCAGTCGACAAGGTGTGCAGACGGGGTGACAGAACTCCATCCTAAAGGCCGTTCACACCGATTAGAATGAGTTAAAACGCCTGGGATTCGCCGAATATCAAACAAAGTGGAGCAGCATAAATTTCACCATCAACACGATCTCTACCCTCTTTACTTCTTATGACTTGTTACGCAACCCTATACGCGAATTTCCTGAGAACAGCGGTTCAGTAAAAGATGCCATGGCAAAGAAGAGACGAATATGCCAAACAAAAAACTCAACAGAAGAGAGTCTTCAATTTTTAATTATTTTTTATAACTTTGTAAGAAATAATTTTCATCATTTCCACGATCTCTACCCTCTTTATTTCTTATGACTTCTTACGCAACCCTATATACCAATTTTCTGAAAACAGCGGTTGAATAAAAAATGCCATGGCAAAGAAGACACGAATATGCAAAACAAAAAACTCAACAGAAGAGAGCTTTCCATTTTTAATTATTTTTTTATAACTTTGTAAAAAATAATTTGCATCATTTCCGCGATCTCTACCCTCTTTATTTCTTATGACTTCTTACGCAACCCTATATACCATTTTCCTGAGAACAGCTAGCGGTTCAGTAAATATGCCATGGCAAAGAAGAGACGAATATGTAAAAGAAAAATCTTAACAGAAGAGAGCGTTCAATTTTTGATAATTTTTATTATTTTTAAGAATAATTTTCACCATCTCCACGATCTCTATCCTCCTTATTTCGTATGACTTATTACGCAACTGTACACCAATTTCCGGAGAACAGCAGTTCTCCGGAACATGACAAAGAAGAGACGAATATGTCAAAAAAAAATCTCCACAGAAGAGAGCCTTCAATTTTTAATATTTTTTATTTTAATAATTTTTAGCATCTCCACGGTCTCTACTTAACATAATCTTTACTATCTTCACGATTTTTACCCTCTTTATTTCTTTTCACTTGTTACGTAAAGCTAAACACCAATTTTCTGAGAACAGTGGATCAGTAGAAGATGCCATGGCAAAAAAGAGACGAATATGCCAAACAAAAATCTCAACAGAAGAGATCCTTAAATTTTTAATTATTTTTTATAACTTTGTAAAAAATAATTTTCATCATTTCCACGATCTCTACCTTCTTTATTTCTCATGACTTCTTACGCAACCCTACATACCAATTTCCTGAGAAGAGCTAGCGGTTCAGTAAATATACCATAGCAAAGAAGAGACGAATATGTAAAACAAAAATCTCGACAGAAGAAAGCCTTCAGTTTTTAATAATTTTTAATTTTTTTGAATATATTTTTTATTTTAATAATTTTGAGTATCTCCACGATCTCTACCCCCTTTATTTCTTATGAATTATTACGCAATTATATACTTTTGGATTTAAATTTAATTTAGTGATTGAAAGTACACGATAGTAGTATTCTAACCTTAAAATGATGTTTGTATATTGATAAATAGGCGGCAAATCAATGCCCCTGTGAATTATGCGGAAACATAGTGATTGGCCGCAACATCTGAAAAGCAAATAACTAATATCTTTGCAAAAATTCATTCAAGATTTTGTAAACTTTTTGTAGGCTATGCATATAATTGTTTGTCACTTTGTCTTACCAATAATGAGTGGAAATCATGTCAAAACAGTTTTTGGCTCCGGGCAATGATTATACGATTAATAGTGGCTAATCACTGTGGTTTCAAAATCAGTACCTAATCAATAATCTGATGAGGCCAACGAGGTGGCCAATGATTGTATTTCACCACATTTCAGTGACCAATCATGCAGTCATTGGCCTGTATGCTAATCACTATGTCGGCATGGCCAATGATTGTGTTTTTTGACATTATTGTTAATTTCTTCAAATGTAAATTATCTACTACTTTTAACGCTGAACTTAATATGGTAGTTTAAATATTCATAACATTAATTGTCCCTCTGTGTATTTTAAAATTTCGTTCGACGCTTATAGTGTTTTTTATAAATTACTAAGCTTGAAAAATTCCTCAGGTAACCAATGATTGTACGGACTACCCTATGTAAAACAAAAATTTAAACAGAAGGCAACCTTCAATTTTTAATTTTTTTTTTTAAATAATTGTTTAAAAAATAATGGTGACCATCTCCACTATGTCTAACCTCATAATTTCTTATGACTTGTTATGCAAATTTATACGCCAATTTCCAGAGAACAGCCGTTCAGTCAAAGATGCAATGGCAAAGAAGAAAAGAAAAAAAAGAAGAAAAATAATCTTAACAGAAGAGAGCCTTCAATTTTTAATAATTTTTCATTTTTTCTATATATTTTTTATTTTAATAAGTTTTACCATCTCCACGATCTCAACCCTTTTTATTTCTTATGACTTATTACGCAACTCTATACACGAACTTCCTGAGAGCAGTGGTTCAGGCTGTAACGATATTTTTCGCAAATCTCGAAATCATTGTTGTTGAAAACCTGATTGACTTTTCATTACCTAAAGTTGTTTTATATCTAAGATTTAAAATTTAGAAAATTGAATGTTCCCTTTTAATAAGAAAAATCATAGAAAAGATTATGCGAATTTAAAAAAAAAAATTTGGGCTTTTAAATACTCTCGTACTCTCTAATAAATTATTGAAAATATTATGCATGTTTTATGTTGGTGCTTTCCGCTGAAAATTAGTATTTTTCAATAAAGAATTTTAATATAAAATCATAAAGTTTCGAAAAAGACTTAAAATTTCTAAAAAATGTATTTTGTTTTAGTTTTTTCAGCGGAAATTAGCATTTTTAAACAAAAATCATTATTCAGAGTACCAGTTTTAATAAATGTTAGGTCATTTTAGCGTTTTACGCCAGTAAAAAGGGTATTTTTAATAAAAAATATTAGATTTCAAAGATTAAAAATTTTTCAACAATTTTCTTTTTTGCCTTTGTCAACGTTTTTTACAAGAAATTCACATTTTTAAACAAAAATCATTAGATTTTTAAGTTTCACCATTGTTGAACAATTTTAAGTTATGTGCGCGTTACACAAAAAGTTGGTATTTAAAAAAGATCATTATATTTCGAACAAGATTTCAATTTTTTTACAGTTTCAGGTTATATAAAATTTTTTCATAGGAAATTGATTATTTTAAACAAAAAACATTAGATCAGAAAGAAGATTCACAATTCTTAACAATTTTCTATTAAATTTTTTTTTCTTTAGAAATTATTGGCATTTTCAATGAAAAATAATTAGATTTGTAAAAAAATGTAACATTTTTCAACAACTTTTGGTCACGTTGGTGTTTTACATGAAATTGGTATTTTTAAACAAAAATGAGTAGATTAAAATCCAATTATTTTTGTTTAAAATATTAACATTTATAGACATGAACAATAATTCTTATTAAAAAATCATATGATTTCAATGAAGATTAATAATTTTCGAACAATTTTATGTTACGTTGGCGTTTTACATCGAAAATTCGCATTTTTATAGAAAAAACATTATACGTTGAACAAGATTTGGAATCTTTCAATAATTTTGGATTATGTTAGGTACTTCTCTTCGGAAACTAATATTTTTAGTAAAAAAATTATATTTCAAAGAAGATAAAAAATTTTTTAACAGTTTTAGGTTATGCTCTTATTTAACACCGGAAATCGGTTGTTTTAAACAAAAAACATTAGGTTGAAAGGAAGATTTATAATCTCAACAAAATTTAGTATATTATGCCAGTATTTCTCGTTCTGAACTGTTATTGTTTATAAAAAAACATTAGATTTCAAACAATATTTACAATATTTGACCATTAATATGGTATGTTGCCGTTTTTTAACGAGAATATTATTTAGACAAAAATCATTTGATTTAAAAAATTGACCTTAAAATTCGGAACAAGTTTAGGTGATGTTACTGATTTTCGTCGAAAATTGGTATTTTTTAAACAAAAATGCAAGAATTGAATTGCCTGTATATCACACAAAAGTATTAGATATTAATTCTGAAGATACTAATTTTCATCAATTATCAAAAATATAGTCCTTACTTTTCTTTTCTATTTTTCTTAAATGATAGATACTAAGAAATACCAAAATTTTGTATTACTATTAATTTTATATTTTCATTTAAAAATTGTGTGACACAATATTGATTAGATTAAAAGACACTCATTCACTTCATTTTCATCATATTTTCAACACACATTAATTGGCTTTTTTGAATTTCAAATTGTTGAACTTGTAGAAATGTAAAAAATGCCAACAATGGCAAAAAAGTGACAACTTCATTTAATAAGAGTTTAAATAATTGGGGGGAGGGGGTGGGGGTGAAAGCTAAGTTGGTTTATTCCATTGAATTATGTTATGCTCATGCTGTTAAACTCACTTTCAGTTCAGTTGAATTTTATTACATGGAAATCTATAGATTTATTTTAAGAAATATCAAAAGGAGAAAGTTTTTCTCACAAATAACAACCCCTTATATAAAATAATTATATAAATTGAGAAGACGAAGCTAGTTTCATGTTTTTTTGTCTCTCGCAAGGCTTCTTTTCCCGTATATTTGAAAAAATAAAAATGCACTAAAGCAATATTTACTGATCCATTTGAAACTTCAAATACACACATAAAGAACACTTGAGCGAAATAAAACTTGATTACTTCGTGGGATCAGCTTTGTAATACTGGAAAACTCTTATTTTCTTCCCAAATTCTAAGAAACAATGCGCAGCTCTGAGAAATGTTGACACCTAACGAAAACGACGTAAAAAGTTGTTACACTTTAAAGAATAGAAGCCATTTTCATATTAGATTCCAGAACAATAATTTATAAAAAAAATCAGTTTTTCTTCTTTTTCATATGATGAAGACCTAAAATATATAAAAAGAAAAAAAAACATACACATAATATTTTCACAAACTTAGCAGCACAAAATGTTCTCAAACCTGGGGAAATAGGGTGATTTTTTACGAACAGTGGAATAATAAGGAAATTAAATATTTTAAATAAAACTAATGCATCAGTTATATATTAATTTCAATATGGAACACTTAAGATATTAAGACGAAATAGATTGCATTTTCGACAAAATAGTTGTGTTGTCGCACAAAGAAGATTAATTTTCTAACAAAGAGGTGAATTTTCACTTTTTTTAGAAAACAGTTGACTTTTAAACCCAAAAAGATGAATTTTCAACCGAATAGCTGAAGTTCCAACAAAGAAAACAAGTAATTTTTAGACCAAGCATTTGGATTTTTAACAAAATAGTCGAATGTTCAAGCTAAAAAGCCACACTTTTTAGAAGATTGTTGTATTTTTAAGAAAAAAAGATAAATTTTCAATTCAGACTTTTACTATCAAAAAGATGAATTTTTAATTTAAGAAAGATGACTTTTCAATCAAAAAAGACGTATTTTCAATATAGCAGTTGAATTCTACCAAAAAATACGACTTTTGCAAAAAAAAAATTGAATCCAACAAAAAAAGATTCATTTTTAAACAACAAAAAACAAATTTTCAATAAAATCGTTTAATTTTTTACCAAAGAGATGTATCTTCAACTACAAAATTTAATCCTAACAAATTAGTTCAACTTTCAACCATGTGATTGAATTTTAAATAAAGAATATACATACATATAATATACATACATTTTGAAGTAAATTGTTCAATTTTTAACTAAAAACAATTAATTTTAAATCAATAATAGAAAAGTAAAACTTTCAGTTCACAAAATTAATTTTCAACAAAAAAAAAGACGTATTTTCAATAAAATAGTTACATTTTTTATCAGATTGATCTGCAATTATTCAAATAAATTTTTTACCAATTTTCAACGAAATTTTGGAATTTTTGACTCAAAACAATCAATTTTCACGCAATATGGAATAGTTTAATTTTCTCTTAAAAAATTAATCTTTAACCAAATAAGAGTGGATTTTCATCAAAATAGTTCAATCTTCAAACAGAAAAATAAATGTTCACCAAAGTAGTTGAACTTTCAACCAAAAAAAGAATAGTTGAATATTTAGTTTAAAAAATTGACTTTAAACCAAAAAAGGTGAATTTGCAACAAAATATTTCAATGTTCACCTAATAAAATAAATTTTGAACAAAGTAGATCAAGTGTAACCCACGTAGTTGAATTGCCAACAAAAGAAGAATTCTCAATGAAAAATTTAATAGTTGAATTTTCAACCAAAACCGATTAAATCTCAGCAAAAAATTAATTAGTTAGATTTTCAACTAAGAAAGTTATTTTTCAACTGAAAGAAATAGTAATTGGAGAAATAAAAAAATAATAATTGGATCTAGCCATCAGCTTATAACTTGAGGGCAATAACGAAACCTAAAAAAGAACTAAAAGAAGAAATAATTTTCAACAAAATAGTTAAATCATCAATCAAATAGTAGAATTTTGAACCAACAGTGATGAATTTTTAACCAAAAATATAAAAGACTTTTCAATGAAAAATAATTAACTTTCAACAAAAAATAGTTGGCTCATTGGGTGCTATTAATTCAGTTCGCATTTAAACCAAAAAGCGATAAAAAGGGGAATTTTCTTGAAAACAGGGAAAAAAGAGAAATAATTTAAAAAAGGGTTGAAAAAGAGAATAGAGGAAAGAATTGTAATACAATAAAATCTCTAATTTCTATTTTACCCAGATTTTCAACAAAATTTAATTCAGATTTTTATTTTCCATGTGTGATGATATATTTTACGTTAACCCCCTCTACGTCACAAAATCTGATATCCCCTCCCCTGGCAATTTGAGACAGTTTTTGAATGGCCCCTTATTCATAATGCCCCTGCAGCTATAATGGACGACTCTCCCCTACCATCCATCGGAAAATACTTATACCAATCCGATTGAAGGACCATGGGATTTTAAAATTAAAAAAAAAATTACAAGGGGAAAGTGATACTTTCTGTATAAAAATACACTTTTTCCAGCCAAAGCAACTATTAATAAGTCAATAATGATCGTATTTTTCTATAAAAACTTTCGGCGTTTAGATTCTTAAATCTAAATATAATTGAATGAAGTTGCTTTGATGTGAAATGCGCAATATGGTCATTAAATTACAACACAGTTATAAAAATTATTGCGTTTTCTGTTTTGAATCCGCGGTATTTGTTTCGGTTTATAGCATACGCTCCATTGAAGTGGTTAACGTCAAAGAGAGACGCAGTCATTAAGAGTTCTAAGCACTGTATCCGGAAGTCGTTCCAAGTTCTATAATAGTTCCGAATTAATTTTCAACCCGTATAACAGCTTTAAACCTTTCCATTTTTATGAACAAATATGAAGAAAAGGTTCCGAACCGTTAATTGACCCCATTTTTCTAGAAATTTGTTGAATAGAAAATATTTTACCGAAGAGTTTGCATTTATTTTGCGGCTCTTTTCACTGACCTATTTATGCCTTAACAATTTTGACTTCCTGTGTTAAAGAAAATAAAGAGAACGTATTATTGTTTATAAAGTCTGCCAAATGAAAAATACCTATGATGAGATTGTAAAAGCACAATCACTCTGCCAACTCCCATACCCCCCGCAGAGTATAGGAAAGTTTTGAGCAGTCTTGGCTCAGGCAGATCACGTTTAAAACACGTGCGATCGGTATACATCATAAAGCACAATAGAATCGCCTGAAGGAGAAGAATGGTGACAGAAAATTTTCCGAAACTACTTCCAAGACACAATAAGAAGCCTTAGATTTGAAGCCAATAACTGATTGCTCGCTTTTACTCGCCGTCACAAAACGAGTCAGACGTTATGAAATACTAGTAGTCGTGCGCGCGCCAAGGCGCGCGCCTACTAATTTCTGTTATGAAAAAGAATAAACCAAATACTTATTTTTTCTATGTTATTTATATTTAATTAATGTTACAAAATATTCGTAAAAAATAATTAGAAGGCACTACAGGATGATGTTGAAGCTAAAGGAGTAATGGATTTCTCATAATTTATTTGTAGGTAAATTCTGTCACCGTTATCATCTTGAAAAAATTGTGAATATAATTATAATTCAATTTAATATAATCGGCTCTTAAATTTGTTTAACACTTAACTTATTTATAAATTATATTGGCGTACTACATTTTTTATTTTATAAATTAAAAGAAATGTTATTCATAAAATAAATTGTGAATTATTCGTTTTAACATGTATATGAGCATATAAATTTCAAATTGATAAATACTGCGAATAATATTAATTTTCATTATTATATAAGCTTTACAAAGTTAAAAAAAATGAATGATACATAGAATAGTGGCAGTAATTACCAATCTTTCAGTTTTCAAGAAATATGATAACAAATTTTTAAATTGTCTATTTGCTCCGCAATTATTGCTGTTTATACTCTATAGTAATCCATTCGCCACTAATATTTTATTATGCATTGAGAGATGTGGTGAATTTTTTTCATGAAAAATTAATTTTTTAATTTTTATCATAAATGATGCACGTTATTACGAAAAAGTAAAATGTATTTTAGTATAACTTTTTTATACATGAACATTTGTGTGTGAACATTTTTATCGTATCTGTTGTTTACGTCAAAATGATTAAATTCTTTTATTATAAGAAGAAAATTATCCTGTCGATAGAACTTTCCAGGCCTTTATAAACGTTACAGTATCTTTCTTATTAAAAACTAAATGAAACAAAAACTTTTCAAACAATATATTTTTTTTCCTTCTGCGAAAATCTGTCAATTTTTTATTCTTCAAAAAATCTATAGTGGTTGATAAATTCGTGTTTTTAATTGGAAAATAGTGTCTTTTTTTTCAAAATAGCTGCAAAACAGCGTCATCGCTTGAAAAAAGTGTCAAATAGTGTCAATAGTGAAAAAAAGCAGAGAAATTGCCCTACAAAAAACGTCGGATTGAAAATTATTCGAAAGTATTGTATTTTGAATGCGAAGTTGTCTAAAAGCAGATGTCGAGAGAATATCTCGGGAGTGCGCAGCAATAATTTTTAATTCGACATTTTTTGCAGCAAGACTCATTTCTAATCCAAAAAGTGACTTAAAGTAAATATGTGCATCAATAGTGTGACTGATATTCTTTTGGATTTGAAAGCATTTCTAAAAATTCAGTTCATAAAACTTCAAAGAATTAAAGTTAAAATTTAAAACATGGAAATAAATTGGAAAAAATTTAAAACTCCAAAAAATGTAATTGATTTTAGTAATTTTAAAATGATTTTGGAAAAATACAAGGGAATTCAAAAGAATTTTATTGAATGTTGAAGAATTCAAAATGAGGTTAAAACACTTCAAGACGAATTAAACACAAACTGAAAAAAATATCCATTGAACAGAATAGAATTATTGATTTAATTCAAAAGAATTCAGGTGAATCAACAAACTTCGAAAGACATAATAAAATAATTCTGAATGAATGAGTAACAATTCGGGGTGAATTCAACTTAATTGCAAAACATATTTGAAAATCTCTACAAATCTGTGAAAACCTAAAAAACCCCTCACTTCTTATTAATGAATTTCTTAAAGTACAGTGAAATATTATAAAATCCCGTGAAATTATATGAAATTTTAAAGTATTTTCTTGAATAAATAAAATTAAAATAAAAAATAAAATTCATTTAAATATTCTAAAATATATTGAAACCTCGCAAGTCCTATGAAATAGTTTCATATATTCCAAAGTTGTAAACAAATTCTTTAAACTCTCAGAAAAATTTTTTCATTCCTCTTAAAGTCATTCAAAGCCTTTAAAATTCCATAAAAAATTAATAATATCTTGAAAGTGCATTAAATTCTTTAAAAATAGTTTATAATATTTTAAATCATTTCAAATCCTATTAGGTTACCGAAATAAATTCAAAATTGCTTGAAATCTTTTGATATACCCTAAAACCTGGCATAGGTCCTATTAAATCGATCTATATTCTCGAAATTTTAGAAAACTCTTCGATACAATACCCCATGCAAATTTTGTCAAATCTCTTGAAAATGCTTTAGAATCTTTTTAAATACTCTAAAATATTTCAAATCCTCTGAAACCAATTGTACATTCCGTAGAATCTTTTGAAATACTGTTAAAGTTATCAAATCCTTTCAAACCTTTGGAAATCAATTGAAACATTTTAAAGCTCTTGAAAATGCTTTAGATCTTCTAAAATACCATAAAATAATTCAAATCCTATGAGTAACATTAAATTACTGAAATCAATTCAAAAATTCATACGATCTTTCAAAATACCCTAAGATATTTAAAATCCTTCACAATATTTTAGAACTCCTTGAAATTTTTTTAACTCTTCAAAATCCCTTGCAATTTTTAAAAGCACCATAAATTATTTCCAATCCTTTGAAACTCTTTCAAATTATTGAAATCCTTTAAATCTTTAAAAATCACTTGAAACTTTTTAAAGCTTACGAAAATGTCTTGACATCTTTTAAAATACTCTTAAAGTTCTCAAATCCTTTACCATTTTTTTAAATTCCTCAAAATTATTGAAATCTCTTGGAAATGCTTTGGAGTCTGTTAAAATATCCTAAAATATTTCAACCCCTTTAAAATCTGTTGGCATTCATTGAAATTATTGACATCTCTTTCAAATGCTTTGGATTCTTTTCAAATACCCTAAAATATTCCCAGTCTTTTAAAATTCCTTCAAATTATCAAAACAAAGAAAAAATTCCTTGGAATCTTTTAAATTACTCCAGAATATTGCAAATCCTCTGAAATCAATTAAAGTACTAAAATCAAATGAAAAATCCTTGGAATCTTCAAGAAACCTCTAAAAGTTTCCAAATTCTTTACATATTTTTGAAATTCCTTCAAATTGTTTAAATCTCTTGGAAATACCTTGGATTCTTTTGAAATACCCTAAAATATTCCCAATCTTGAAAAATTCCTTAAAAAATCCTTTCGAATCAATTAAATTACTAAAGTCGGTTGAAAATTCCTTGAAATCTGTTAAAATATCCTAAAATATTTCAAACCCTTTAAAATCTGTTGGCATTCATTGAAATTATTGACATCTCTTTCAAATGCTTTGGATTCTTTTCAAATGCTCTAAAATATTCCCAGTCTTTTTTTTCAAATTCCTTCAAATTATCAAAATAAAAAAAAAATTCCTTGGAATCTTTTAAATTACTCCAGAATATTGCAAATCCTCTGAAATCAATTAAAGTACTGAAATCAAATGAAAAATCCTTGGAATCTTCAAGAAACCTCTA
>CAKNYM010053305.1:1562486-1611741 GCA_932195095.1 Andricus curvator | reverse complement strand
CCCCCCCCCCCCCCCCCCCCCGGCAAAAGAGCATAAACGCCAACATTTTTTTTAATGATTTTTTTTCCAACAAATTTTTTTAAACAAATTTTTTTTCCAAATTTTTTGTTCAAAAATTTTTTTTTCACAACATTTTTTTCCAAAATTTTTTTTCACAAAATTTTTTTTTTCAGACATTTTTTTTCAAACATTTAAAGAAAAAATTGTTTTAAAAAATTTTTTTTTTCAAGTTTTTTTTCCAAAAAAAATTCTTTACTCCACTCTATTCAATATAAAATTAGTATTTTTCGTTACCTCCTCCTAACAACTTTTTCGGACGGGCGTTGCAAAAAATAGCGTGTGATACACGTGCGCATAGGTGATTGGTAACACTTGCACACAATCACCTATTTTGCGCACTTGTATCACAAATAACTATTTTGATCGAAAATTTATCTTTTTGGTTAATAATTCAATTATTTGGTTGAAAATTCAACTGTTTTGTACAAAACTCATCTTTTTGGTTTGAAAGTTTAACATTTTGGATGAAATCTTTTCTCTTTGTTGACTAAAAACTCTTTCTTAATTTAAAATTCTACTCTTGTTGAAAATTTGTCTTTTTGATCTAAAATAAAAATAAATCTTCTCGTGGTTAAAATATCTACTTTAAATTTTTTGTTTAAATCCATCATTTCTTTTTGCAAATTTAACTACATGATTGATAGTTAAACTACTTTTTTAATTATTAAGAGACAGTAAGATTGTACCACCCCCCTCCCCCCCCCACCATCCAAATGTTGTTTTTAAAAAAACCCCAAGTAAATTCACGGAAAAAATATACTCGGTAAAAATTACGTAAGATAGAGGGGACTGAAAAAAACATTTGAAAAAGTAGTTAAAATAACAAATCAAAAGTAGTTGTCTTTTATTCGCTCTTATCTAATTGTGAAATCTAAAATGAGTTACGGCTTTGAATAATTTTTATAATAACTGAATTATTAAATTTGAAGTCATTGATTAATAAATTATTTATAATAATATAGATAAATTATATAAATTTAATTTTTAGCAATAAAATTATTCTCATCCTAATAACAGAATCGCTATTTTAAACATAATTATTACGAAATATTACATAAAAGTGCTTTTTAATTTCTCTTGCTTGGTTCCAGGACAGCTGACGTCATAAACCGCCTTATGACGTCAACTCATCTGGCTGCTACGTGAGCTGGTTAAAATCCCGGAAAGGGCTCTCGCAATATTCCAGGATTAGGGTTAAATAATTCTATGTCGTCATAAATTGCAGTGTTTCCCCATGTATTTTTTTCCAAATTCGTATTTATAAGGCCGTGTTCAGGTTCACCGAAATTCGGTGAGCGTAGCACAAATACTTTCGGTAAGACTACATACTTCGTATTTATTAACTAAATAAAGTATGGCGTTGAAATATTGGAAAATGTAAGAAATTATATCAGTTCACCGATGTCTGTCTCATTGGAGTTTGTATTTATTTTTTACACAAATTTTGCATGCTCATCTCACAGGCGTCGTTCAAAAAAACAGAAATGCCATCTGCCTTTAATGAGGTTCTTATGAAAGATGTCTAAAAAAAAACATATTTTTTTAAATATAAACTTGAACGGGCCAGAATGCGGTGGGTTGATGTATTTTCTTCCATTTTCCAAACCTGCAATGGGATATTTTAGTTAGTTTAAAAATAAGAAGACGGCAAATGATAGATAGGACGTGGTCGGTAATTCATGACAACAGAGAATACAATTTGTTCTTGATTTTTACATTAGGTTTTTTTCTCCAGTTTTTGCAGCATGATATTCTGCGGAATTGCAGCATTTGAAATTAAATCTTTAGCTACAAGTTACTGAAAAATTGATAGAATTTAAATTTCATGAATATATTTTAGTTAAAAAATAGTTAACAATACTGATAACTTCAAATATATACCATTAAGCCATTTCCCTTTCAGGGTAGGCGTGACACTACCCGATTCGGGTAGTGTTTCTAGGTTTTTCTTGTAGTTATAAATAACTACAAGTGTGGGCTCACCACACCCACGATGTGCCAACAGCACTCAGTATTCTCGAATGTTCACCCATCCAAGTACTAACCGCGCCCAACGCTGCTTAACTTCAGTGATCTGACGAGAACTGGTTTTTTCAGCGTGGTATGGCTGTTGGATATATAAATAGAAAGAAAATAAATAGAAAAATAGAAATAGTAGCTTAAAATATTACTAACCATGAATGGAAAGTAACTTCACCACTGCGGAAATGCGTAGTTGTTCATAGAGGCGCAAAGAAAATATATAATAGTGAAATGTAGATAGAATAAATAATAGATAAATAGTGAATGTCTTCAATTTTTATTTACATGACATCCTAAGGTTCGAAGTGTTTTGCATTTGAGCATTTATTTTCTGGCACAGAAATTGAATGGCTACAGATCATCAGAATGATGTATTCAAAGCACTTAGATTGTGTCTTTGTAAATGACGAGAGGGTTAATTTCGTAAGATTATATTAGTCTAGTATTGGTGAATCTAGGACACGGAGAGCTAAAATATGTCAACTGTCGTCGTTTAAGTCTAAATGGAAGGGAAGGACGATCTGCGGGTGTTTGCCAAATTTTTTCTTCAATGACCAATGATACACTTGCAAGATTGATAGAGTCCAAGAATCAGTCTTCATTATGTGTGGGAGAATCTAACCAAGTGGTCAACTTTTTCATACACTCAGATTTAAAAATAAAAAATCCCAGATGTCAAGTTCTCTTTTCCTGTCACGCGACTCTGTAGAGTCAGTGTTAATATCGTATGATCAAATCGAAATAAACCTAACATAATGGGCCGTTCAAAAAATACGTCACGCTATTTTGAAAAACTTTTCCAATCCTCCCCTTGTTTTAATCGCAGATCATCACATAAGGCTTCTACTCCCCAGGATGATGTCACAAATTTGATAAACTCGTAAAATAAAACAGAAAAGATATAAACGTAATATTTTAACAGGCTTCACAGCCCGAAATGCTCTAAAAACAGGGGAAAAATTGAGTCATTTTGCACGAAAATAGGGGAATAAATTCTTGTTAATAAAATTAATGTATAGGGTACCAACTTTCAAATGAAAGGGACAAATTTTTTTACAAAATAGTTTAATTTTTAACAAAATAAGTAAATTTTCAACATGGTTGCATTTTCAATTGAAATGATAAATCTTCAAAAACAAAAAAAAAATGAATTTTCAACAAAGTAGTTTAACTTTCAAACAAACAGTTGAGTTTTCGATGAAAAAATATTAATTCTCAACGAAGAATATAAGAGACGTTTATATTTTAACAAAAAATATTTTTATTTTGAGTAAAAAACCGTCAAAATAAACAAAAGGATGAATTCTCGTCGAAAAATGTAATATTTTATATCAACAAAATAGTTGAATCTTCAACCAAAAACGAGATTAATTTTTGACAAAACAGTTGCACTTTTTTTCAAAAAAGGTCAACAAAACTGTTCAATTTGTATGCCAAAAAGATGAATTTTCTACAAAATAGTTGAATTTTCAACAAGAAAATATGATTTTTTAACAATAAGGATAATTTTCAACCAAACAGTTGAATTTTGAACAAATAAGGATCATTTCCAACCAAAAATAGAATAGTTAAATTTTCATTTGAAAAAAATTAATTTTCAACCAATGAAGAAAGGAATTTTTAACAAAATAGTTAAATTTTTAAACAAAACGATATATCTTTAACTAATAAAATCATTTTTTAACAAAGTAGATTGACTTTCAACCAAGTGGTTGAATTTCCAACCCATAAGGTTAATTTTCTACCGGAAAAGACGAATTTACAACAAAATACATCAATTTTGAACCAAATAGTTTAATTTTCAACTTAAACCGATCAAGGTTCAACAAAAAATGAAATATATAAATTTTCAGTTGAGAAAATTAATTTTTAAACAAACAAAAAAAACGAATTTTGAATAAAATTGTAAATCTTTGAACAATAAAATAAAGGTTTAAGAAAGTAATTCAATTTCAACCAAGTAATAATAATAACCTTTAAAGCAAAAATTTAAATGATGCATTTTCAAATAACAATGATCAAATATACAAAAAATGAATTACTTAAATTTTCAATTAAAAAAATGAATTTTCAAAAAAACGGAAAACAATTTTCAAGTACAGTAGTTCAACTTTCAATCAAGTAGTTTGTTTTTTCTATCAAAAATGTTAATTTGCTACAAGAAAAGTCGAATTTACAACAAAATACATAAATTTTAAACCAAATAGTTGAATTTCCAACTTTAAAAAGATGAATTTGCAACAAAAAATAGAATATCTGAATTTTCAGTTGAAGAAATTCATTTTAAAACAAATAAAAACGAATTTTCAACAAAATAGTTCAATCTTTAAACAATAAAATGAAGGTTTAACAAAGATATTCAATATCTAACCAAGTAGTTGAATTTTCAACGGGAAAAAGATGAAATTTCAATGGAAAATTTAATAAATTGAATTTTCATCTAAAAGCAATCAATTTTCAGACAAAAATGAATTAGTTAAATTTTTAATTCAAAAAATGAATTTTCAAAAAAAGAAAACAAATTTCAAATATAGTAGTTCAACTTTCAACCAAGTAGTTTGTTTTTTCTATTAAAAAGATTAATTTGCTACCAGAAAACTCGAATTTAAGACAATATACATCAATTTTGAACCAAATAATTACATTTTTGACTTAAAACGATGAATTTTCAACAAAAAATAGAATATCTAAATTTACAGTTGAAAAAATTCATTTTGAAACAAACAAAAAACGAATTTTTAACAAAATACTTAAATCTTTAAACAATGAAATGAAGGTTTAACAAAGTTATTCAATTTCCAACCAAGTGGTTTAATTTTTAACGAAATAAAGATTAATTTTAAATTAAAAATGAAATTAATTTTCAATAAAATTTTTTTTTTAATATTCTAATCTTCAACCAAATAGTAGATTTTTTAACCAAAAGGGACAAATTCTTAACCAAAAATATAATATTAGACTTTCCAATTCAAAATATTGAACTTTTAACGCAAAATGGTTGAAGTTTCTTATTGGGTTCTATTAAATTAATTCTTATTCAGGCGAAACTTGGAGAAAAAGGGGGAGTTTCTTGAAAACAGGGGAAAAAAGAAAAATTCTTTAAAAAAGGGGATAAGTGGGAAACAGGGGAAAGAATTTAGTCCTCATTTGGATGCATTACTTGTAAAATATAATCTTTAATTTTCATTTTTTCAAGCATTTCAAAAAATTGTTATTAACATTGATATTTTCCATGTGTGATATCATATTCTGCGTTTACCCCCCCCCCCCCCTTCCTGGCAGTGTGGCGTAGTTTTTGAACAGCTCCTAAACGGATTCCAAAAGTCGGTCTTTATTCTTTTATTTGTTATATAAGTGACGCTACTGTTAGGCTATTTCCAATACTTAAAAGTCCCCTTGAGTTGAATACAAAAATTTGGTTGCTGTAGCTAAAAAATTCTAAGTCTTCATATAGCAAATCTAATTTTTCAGAAAAAAGTTCGTGTTACATAAAGATTATATGTCTTTTTTTACGCATTATATTTAATGACGAATGATGATTATCAAATTTCTTTAAAGTCTTCAAGAATATTTACAGGGTATGTTAACAGAGCTAATCAATATAGTTACTAACATTGTCCTTGAAATTTTGTTGTAAAGGGAGAAGAAGGCGATTTATTACCTTCCTCACGATTCAACACTCTTAACCGTCCCGACCAAAAACATGCGATATTTTGAGAAAGCTTCCAGCTTGTTCTTTGATATTTGCCATTTGCTCTCATGACGCACAAGCTTTAGATTACTCATCGAGCTTCAAACTATTGTTTAACAAAAGAGTCACGCACCGCCAACTGAATTTTGAAAAATTTATGCCGGTTCAAGTTCCAAAGGTTGATTTCACATTCTAAAATATCAAGAGATTAACTAGTATGACGCTAATCAGAACAACCGTGTCGTCTATTTTATTCAAAATCAAGCTGCTTGTTTCTTCGAAATGAAAAAGTGAGTTCGATTTTACACTTGTCCTATTATATCAATTTCCACCCTGAAACATTCTAAACAAATCGCAATTTATCAATTTCTTGCCTAATCTATTATTAACGTTTCCAGTCATTTATGTTGCATCATATAGATACCTAGTATTTTATCAATTTTATCCTTATCTATTCCAAACCTTTTACATTCTAACCAGTTCAGTTCGAACGCTCTCTTTTCTATATTTTTTTCAAAATATATAAATCCTAAATATGAAGGGTGGCAGTTCACAACAAGATAAACAACATTATTCCGAAAATGGGTTGATTGCATCAAAAATTCTTTAACACTTAAAGGATATTTGGGGTCACTGTGACCACGCGGATTTTCCTATTTTTTTCCGGTTGTCTACATTTTTTAAAAGTATTTCTTGCGAATAGTTAAATTATCACTGAGGGTTTGTAAATATTTTTTTTCCTATTTTCTATTGTTTCAACATCACTCTTAATTTTTTTAGCCAAAAATGTCGTTTACTTTATTTAGATGTGTGTCCTTTAGGGATTAAAAAATCAAGTAGTATACTTTCATAGGAAATATTTCTTAATATTTACACGAATCAAACGGAAATGTCCACTTTCTGTATTAAAAGGACTACCGTAAATATAAGTGATTTTCCCCAACATCCCTCATAAATGTAAAAAGTTTTAGGAAATATTTTATAGAAGTTAGATAATGTTGGTACTTTTTTGATAATATTTATATTTTAATATTCATATATTTCTTGTATTCAGATTTTTTCACATTAATTGAAACTAAATTATTTTTTACAATCACACTCTCTGAAA
Source organism: Andricus curvator (assembly GCA_932195095.1). Classification (NCBI taxonomy): domain Eukaryota; kingdom Metazoa; phylum Arthropoda; class Insecta; order Hymenoptera; family Cynipidae; genus Andricus; species Andricus curvator. The sequence goes on along the minus strand of CAKNYM010053305.1, from coordinate 1,604,860 downwards.
GAGCATCTTACAGTTTCTTTATAATAAACAACATTGGAAGGGTGCCAGTACAGAATTAGAAAACAAAAAAAAAATTGAATTTTTCAGGAAAGTGGAAAAACACTGGTAAAATCGAAATCACGAAATCAGACAGATAAAACAAAAAACCACTTCCGAGATGACGTGTTGCTGATTCAAGCCCGCATAAATTTGATTAGAAAAAGTTATCCAGTTTCGAGGAAATATATGTATCAGTTGACAATCTCAAAGTGACACTGACCACAAATTGGAACAGGCTCAGCTGCAGATTGCGATACAAAATATGTAATCATCAGTTTTTATAGAAATTAAAATTTACTCCCGAAATATTGAGATTCTAAATGCGGGTGAAAAATATTTGAATTGTAAAACTTAGCCAATGCATGATAAATTGTCCAAGGATTTTGAGGTTACAATTTCACAGGTAATAAATAAATGTTTGATATCAAATAATTGTTTTTCTTCGAGAAAATAACAATTTAGTGTGACGGTACCGCACTATGACATACTATTTTTCGCTCAAAAGCCTAAAGAAAATAATTTTTTTCAATAAACAATAATAATTTCAAGAAATATCGACGATGAAAGGAAGAAAAAAATTATTACTACTACTACAAAAAATTTAAATTGAAAATTGTTTCTATTATTACATTAAAAAATGATAATTTGAACAAATTCATTTAACGCAACGTGTATTTGATTTTTAAATAATTTTGTATACAATAAACCCATTTTCGGAAAAATGTTGGTTACCTATTTCTGTACTGTCATCCTTCATTTATTATAGCATTCATTGCAATGAACATTATTTCTGACAATTATACGTAGGCTTTTAAAAACACTTGTTTGAATAAACAAAGTTTTTGTTGGTTCAATCATAGTATATAGTTATTATATGGGAACAAAATATTGAGTTGACCCAGTATACTTTTTATCTAAAGCATTTTGTTTATTTAATAATATTAAGTTCTAAAATACTATATTACCCTCTATTCTATGGGCCTCTATTTCTTTTCCTGTAGCTATATATCTATATTTATATAGCAACAATCGTCCGGTAAACCTGAAGGTTTTGCAAATTGTTCTTCACCAATTTTCGAAAAATATCCACAACTTTCGGTATTTTTTCCTGAAAGTTTTTGGAAACAATCTAATAAGGGCAAGTTATCGCTAGGTAACTGACGGTAAAAGTAACCAACAAGTGAAGCAGTCTTCGGGCCTATAACCAAAGGCCCGGCAAACCATTTTGCCAAATTCGACAAAATTGTATCATTTTTAAAATAAATTCCCTAACTTTTCGCTGGATTCCCTAATTTTAGCGAAATTTTTCATACAGTATTTAAAAAAAAATGCTGTGCTTTAAGGGGAATTCCCGAACTTTTGTGCAATTCCCCTTCCTATGTGGCACGAAAAATTCCCTGTCATTTAGGTAAATTCGCGAACTTCTACTGAATTTTACCTGCAGTTTGTTAGGGAAAAATCCCTACCTTTATTTAAATTCCCGAACTTTTACGGAATTTCCCCTTCATTTTGTTAGGAAAAATTCTCTAACTTTTAAGTACATTCCAAATTTTTTTTTTCGAATTATTTCCTACGAAATGTTAGGGAAAATTCTCGAATTCACAGTGAAAGACTTTTCTGTAAAGAAACGATCCTTTTAAGCTGAACAACGGCTAAAATGTAATTTTTTATAAAAAATCTCCGTACAAATTGAAAATATTTTTAGATTCTAGTTTAGTTTAACTAAAAAGCACACACGAATAGTTCATTAATACTTTTTTGTCAAAAAATTGTGCTTTTGTGAGGAAAAAGGCCAAATTATGCATTTTTATGCAAGATTTGAATATAAACTATTTATCGTGTTTTTAGCAATAAGTTAACGTGATGGATTGATATTTCCACTACTAAAACTTTCCGAATTGTGTATCTGAACTTTGACTTTTTGGAGTCCCATGGAAATATATGATCCATGAGGGTCTTAATTCCCTTGTCATATTATCCCATTTGATCTATTTCTGTCGTAAAATATTCTATACTGATTTCGTTTTATCAACTTTGGCCCTAATCTATTATGAACATATCTCGTATCTATCGCTATCCGAATCCCCTCTAAGCTTTCCCATTCTATTGATATTCAATATATATTCGTTTCGTATCTCATTCTATCCTTATTTTTTCTATTTTTTCTTTCTAGGGATATATATATATATATATATATACCCCCAATTAATGAATTTTTTATTAAGGTTTAATTATCTCAGGAGCAGTATTCAATCAATTTAAGGTACCTTACTATATTTTTCTAGAATATTGGATCGAATTGGAATAAAATAAAATACATTGATTAAGATACCTTTAGAGAGTGTTTTGCTTTTCTAAGCATCGCTAGGGAGATCTTTTTATAATATGATATACCTACAACCCCCAGTTTTAGCCTTAATATTTGTACGTTTATATGAATGTATGTGTATATTTTCCAATTTCATTTATAATGAGTTCCATTTAAAAAAATAAAACATTAGTAATTTTCAAAAATAAATAAGAATTTTACAATATAATATGAAAAAAATAAATCACTTTTTCTCAAACACCTTAAGTTAATGATAGATCATCATTTTGAAGATATTAGGTAAACGTCCCAGTAATCGTGACGTCAATTTTCTTACTTTTTATCTAATTTGACTTAATTAAAAGTTCACGTGGAACTATAAAATGCTAAAAATGAATGAGTTTTATCATTAAATGTTACCATTAACAATACCTATATTCAAATTATAACCAAGTTTCACGATTTTTCGCGCCGTCACGATTACTGGGACATTCAACTTAGAAGGAAATGATTTCTGAAAAATGTCCACACAAGACTGGAAAGGGACCAGTAATATATATCAATGAAAAAGAAAATTCAAGACTCAAGACTTTTATTTATTTTTTTTTTACCTTTACTCTTTATAATTTTTTAAAAATTAAATACTATTTTCAAGCCAATCATGTAATAGAAAGTAATCATAGAAAAGACTGGAAAGGGATAAGCGGTAGATCTGAGGGCTTGGGCGATAGAGAATATCGAGGGTATGGACAATTCCTAACACAGCGACGATTCACAAAAGGTGACATCTCAATTCGAATTAGGAAAATGTTGTATCTGATTGTGAATGGAAAAAGGTGGTATCTGGGGAAAACCCTGTAAGATAGAGGAAAGGGGCCAGATAAGGTAAGATGTATGGAGGGTAATGGTGGTGAGTAGGGGATGGTTGGGGGTCTCGATTCCCGACCCAGTTTGGCACACCAAGAGGACGTTAGTGCTGGAAATGTAGGAAAGAATAGTAGGTATAGTCAACGCCATACGATTGGGGCAGAGCGGCATAAGGTGGAGTAAAAAAGCTATAATAGGGGGTAATTTGGCACATTAGGGTAATGTGACACATGAGGTATAATGGTGCCCGGGGTTATGTTGACCTAGTCCCTCTATTCCTGACACACCGGCGGAAAAGGGTTAATTGCTGGAAACAGGAATATGATAAAAAATGATATAAAGAGATAGAAGTGGATAGGGTTCTTGGAAATAAAAGTATGGTGAAATTGATCAGATAGAACAGAGAATGATAAAATTGGTTGAAGAGAAATATGATGAAAATTGGTAAAAGTGGATAGAAGTTCATGAAAATTTTCAAGACAAAAATACGACAATATAGGATAGAAAGTGATCTAATAGAATATAGTAAGGGAAGCAGTTTTATGAGTGAGGGGGAGGTGCAGAGAAGAGGGTTGGGGAGGGGAAATATGCAAGTGACGAAGAGGGGAATGAGGGGAAGGGCTTGGGGTATTGTCGGGAGAATAAAAGAAATTGAGGGGGGGAAGTTGTTATTACAGTAAGAAGTGAGAAGGGTCACAGAAAGAGTAGATGGAGGGGTGTGTCTTGGATGGGATAAGGTATGCGGGGAAGACTTTTTATGGAAGGAGAAGGGGGAAATATTCGGATGAGGAACATGGCGAAGGGGAGTTAGTGAAGAGGTGATGGTCGTGCAGGGAGTAATGGTAGAATGAAAAGGGTTGCGGGGTGAGGGGCATTGATAGGAGAGGAAAGGAGTGAAGTGGAAGAGATATTGGTAAGCGCTTGTTATTGATGATTATATCTGATTTGATATGAAAGAATAGATTTGAATAGGCTAAAAACCCTTTCTTGCAGGCACGTTTCGCGAACTTGGACACATTTTTTACATATATATATTTTTCCCAGGTTGATATGAATCTCTCTCCTAATTAGCTTTGTAAGAAGAATGTCCATTTGAATCCTATTTTTTTCTCAATATATGTATTTCATTTTAAGATTGTAACTTCTTTCTGTTCGTCCCAAAATTATATTATGAATTATGTGCAAAACAAAAATGATAAAGTGTGGCAGAAATCTATAGAATTATTATTGACGACTGAAATAAAATAAAATGAATGACATCAGGGTGGAAAATACATAGAAATATTGAAGAGAGAACTAGAGCAGAAACTTTATCCCGAAGAAAGCAGCAACGACGAGAAATAATATTCTACCATCAAGATGGCAAAGATTACACAAAAAATGTTATCAATTTACTAATTTCTGCGTCCACCCCTATTCTGATCACTACTTTATATCAATGGAATAGCATATACTAAAAAAAATGAGCGGGTTTTCCTAACTAGTAGTAAATTTTTTAGGAGTTATTTTTATATTCTCGCCATATGTGGTTAATTTAACCTGCCGCTCAATTGAAGGAACAAGTCAACTAATAAATTAGTTTTCCTAATCGCAAAATTGGTTCTAGAACACAATACAAACAATAATAGTAGGAGAAAAAACGATTAATTGTTTCTTCATGCGATAGACCAAACTTTTTATGGCTTTGATGATTGTTACGAGTGTAATAAATTGGTTTATGGTCAAGACAGCCGAGTCTGAACAATGTGATCTAAATATCAGTCGACACGAGAGGGCTTGAAGTGGAGGAGACTTCTATTTTGGGCGAGGGTTAATATTTGACGCCGGAGGGTTGCCGCGACTCGATCTAAAAATACCGAATCAATATCGCGCTTGAGTAGGCACAGGTGCCTGCTCTTCTCATTGGCTCTTGAGTGCGCCGCGTCATACTCCTCCTTTCTCTTCAATAATCCTCAAGACTCTTATTCCTTTAACACTGAAGAGCTAGGAAAATTATTATAAGTAAAATTGCAGAAAAGGTCAATCCCCTTAGGTTTTTCTTAAACTGACATATCTCATGTATTTTTTCACGCTCAATACGAATCTGGTGGAAGTTTATCATCTTCGATTCCTTGAAGACTCACTTATTTGATGTATTTTTTCACGCTTAGCTTGAATATGATCGTGAAAAGTGTTTCTATCAAAAAACGCCCCCAAATTGGGATCGCTTCAAATTTGAAGGGACCCCTAGTACTTCCCAATGGTCCTCAATTATTTTTGGACCTCTTGAAAAAGGGTTTCAGTGTGAGGAGAGGGGTGCGACCATCATCCCCTCCCTTCTTATTAACTTTTCAAGTTCCCTGATTTAAAATGCTGAATCCTATAACGTGTGACCTACACTCAGTCCCTCACCCCCACTCACGCCGAACCACTTTTCCAGGGCCAAAAATAAATCACGCATCCTAGTGAAAAAATATGTAAATACAGTGCGTAGAAAAAAGAAGATAATCGACATTATCTAGAGAAAAAAATTTTGAAATCTCTAAAATGGTAACAGACACATTTTTCGGTAAAATTCGAGGACAACGTGTAGAAATACATAAAATATATATGTTTAAAAAAATCGAAGGTGATCGACCTTTTCTGCAATTTTATCTTATTATGTTCTCAAAAAGATTAGAAGTGAATTTATATTACAATCTCAATAATCCTGAAAATATCCTCTTCAGAAACTATTATTTCAACCATATATTAAAAATCAGATTGAAACAAAATTTTACCTATAGAAACGGTTCGGAAATTAAGTAAAGCTATAATTAAGTCAGTGTTATATGGAAATTGTTCAATGTCGTCTCAAAAATTATGTGCTTAGAACCTCGTAACGTCTTGAAGATGCCGAAAAGCAATGTCAAGACCGTCTAATTCTAGGGTTTTCAAGACCACAATTCGATATTTCTAGAGAAGTCACGCACGTGTAAACTGTTTAGTTTGAAACGTAACTTCAGTACTCGTAAAGTCTGAAATTCATTTCATAAAGAAAAATATTTGAAAATGCGCTATTGTTGTTTCTGAAACGCCACTACCTATATAAGTCACTTTGATTGGCTGTAAATCGTCATTTAAAATCTAAGTTTAGAGACCATTCTTCACATACTTAAAGCATTGACCCATGTGTTGCACCAAAATATAAGAAGAATGATTATTAAATATAACTTATTTATTTTGTTAAAATTTAATTTGAAGATGAGCAGCTGCTGTGCAATGCATTTTCGATGTATTTAGTTCTGCCGGTCGAATTGGATCAAATCATGAATTTGACATTGATTTTTTAGCCTACAATGAACAATACGAAATGAAATCATCAGAGACTTTGGTTTTAATAAGAGCAAGGGTAGCGAAGACAAGTTTGCGTCAGCAAGTTAAGAAACATTTGAATACATCGTGGTCGGTTAACCTCATTTAGAGAAAACATAATACAAAGTACCTTTCATGAAACATTATATAATAACATTTCTTGTTTAATAAACATAATCTATGTTTATTATGAATGAGATGGTTTCATTGTTGTCATTATCCGCTGTAGTAACTAGTTTAGGTATTAGCAATGGCTATGTGTACCGAAAAAAACCGGCTATTTGTACCGAAATTCCGGATGAATAGCCCAGGCGGAAGAGACAGAACCCTCTCCCTTTTCCAGATCCGCCAATCAAGTTATTAAGATTTTTGCTATTCGTTGTAAAAAGCTTGATGAGTAGCCACAGACAAACATAATATTCGAGGGGGAATTATTTGCTTAGTTTCGTCCACCATTGGGTGAATTTTCTTTTGATCTATTGAAGGGATTATTTTCAACGTGAATACAGTAAGGTAAAATAAGTTACTTATGTAAATACTTCTTGTTTCCTATTTTCAAGCAGTAACTTGTAAACACACTAAGTTATTTATTAAACAAACAACTATTTCCCTGTTCAAAGTTTCTGCTTTTAGAGAAAACATTACTTTCTTGTAATATGCAGTAACTTTAGGATGTTTATAAAAAAATAAATAAATCCGTATTAAAATATTGTTATTAAATCATCGTAAAAGCAAAAAATCTACAGATGTTCATTACAACTTAAGATAATTAAACTCACTTTGCAGCAACCCGCATAACATAATATAGATATATTTCAAGCAAACAAATAAAATTGGTCTCTCGCATAAACATTCGATATATGAGATAATTGTACTCGAACTTTAATTCAATTCAATTTTACCAGTTTGTCATTGCGCGTATTGCGGGAATCTTTTAGGCAATGTCCAAAATGAATTACTCGAACTCGAACCCACCAGAAATTTTGTTCTTCAAACATTTGAAAAGGTATCCTATTAAGACCCAGAAACTCTCGAGCAAATCAGAGTAGAGACAATCATATTGTTAACAAAAAATTCAAAATTGCAAACATTATTTAAATCGTTCGCGTGGATTGTTCATTTCGGATGAGAGTAAGTAAATATGTTTCAAAGATAAATGGCTAGATAATAAAATAGGCTTTCGAATGAGCCCTCATCTAACCTTCTACGACTCACAGTTTATGGAATATGAATTTGTTAAATAAGCATATAATAAATTTTCATCGTTATACAAAAAAATCACTTTCTATTCACATATAATTAGAGTTCAAGGCCTGTTAAATATCAAAGAATGTTTTTGGTATTGAAAATCCAAAATTAGCCGTGTGAGGGGAGAGTGGATTTTTGTAGAAACAATAATATTTTAAAAAGTAACACTTGGAGTGAGTTCTTATTTAGTGAGTCGTCTGAGGAATACTGCTTCTTCAGAAAAGTGCGTGTCGAATTTGGAAAAATAATAATTTTCAAAAAACAATTTTTGTAAACAATAATTTTTTTCTGTACTTAGACTCGTCTGAAAAATCTGAAAAAATAAGGAAAAACAATGTATTCAAGAAAATTACAAATTTGTAGATCTTTTTTGGGTGCAGAATTTTTGTCAATCCATTTTTTTCGTATCTTGCATAGTTTGACCGCAAAATAGAGTTTTTGATTTTTCAGTATTTTTTGTGCGATCAAAATTTGAATTTTTGATTTTTCGAAAACATTCAAAAAGTTGTTTTGATGATCTTGTAGGTCTTTCAAGAAGCAACGTTTTTCTTCTCTTGACTTTTTCCGTATCGTGCGTTGTTTGGCTTGAAATGTTGATTTTCGTTTGTTTTTTTGGATTTTGAAAATGCTATAACTCTGATAATTTTATTTTTATCGAAAAAAGTCATGAGGATAAATTGTTCAAGTTTCCGTGTACTATGATTTGCTTTACATCGAATTTCTAAATCTTGAGAAAAAATGGTCTCAAAAATTTTGAAAATGCTTTAACTTTTTGAATTTTTATCTAAAGAATCTGGCTAACAAACTCGTTCTTACTTTTTACACCCTTAAAAAGTTTGCTAAAGTACAATCCAATCCGAGTAGTCTTTCAAAAGTTATCCGATATAAAGACAACGACAACGACAGACAGACAGACACCGACGTAAAAACTATTTTTTCTGACTAAGGGGCCTTAGAACGTCGACATTTGATGGAATCCGTGAAAATCATTTTCCAAATAAAGCCAATACCTTCTGATTGAGATGGGAATGTAAATTAGAGTTCGTTCCACAGTTTCAGAAATATTGATAATTAAAAAAAATGTGATGCCCAAATGCATCATGGCGTAACTTTCATAACTTAATTTTTTCAAGTTCTTCAGGCAGAAAAAGTCTCTTAGATGACAGTATAATTTTACAAATTTTCATTAAAATAAAACAACCACTTGCAGATTTTGATATTTCTGATGTATACTAGCCCTAAACATTGGACGCTAAATGAATTTGAAAAATATTCAATTTTATAAATTGAAATTATTATCATTTTAAACATTTTCGGGTCCAAGAATTGAATAATTTTATCTGAAAATATTGAATTTTATGTGATATAAGTTAATATTTAAGAACTTTGTAAATGTTTAAAAATTAAAATTTCTCAACTTTGAAAGTTTCTAATTTGAAAATTTATATTTTGAAAAGTAGAAGGTGCTATTTTGCCAGATTCCAAATTTTTAATTGACACTATTGAACATTTTATAATTTTTTTATTATTTAATCTTAAATGTTTTCAAATAATGTACTTCAATTTTGAAAGTCATATCACGAGATACAAATGAAATTTGGATAGTGTTAAGCATTTGAAGTAAAAATCGTACTGAATAGTTTTCTAAAGAAAGCAAGCGATAAACACAAGAGCTTGGGGTAAGAATGAATGATTTATGTAGTTCTGAATGTTTATTAGAATATATCTTCTAAAAATAGGCATGCTCCTGAGATCATTTATCTTTTAGAACAGAAATAGAAAAACCGCACATAAGATAAAACAAAGTTCCTTTCTCAATATTATATCCCTTCACGCAGACCCTAGGACCATATAAGAAAATGATAGCCTGCGGCGGAATCTAAGCCTGACATCACGATCGTCATAGCAACTCCCTTAAATTGCAACCATCAAATGTAGAGCTTACCCACTTATCTTTTTACCTTTTTTCTCGTAAAGGTCTATGACGTAAGAACATCTTTTATACACAATATTCTTCCATCACATAAAGTCAGATCCTCGGCCAATTACTTATAGGGCAGCACTTGGGTCAGAGGAATAAGTTGCTGGTAGAAAATAAGATAAAGGAGATAAAGTTCAGGCAGGTCTGAAACTCCTGGCATTATTTTATCAATATTTTGCACTTTTCTACATTCCCATTTATGAGAGTGTTATGGAATGATCCAAGTTTTCAATCTCTAGTTTTTAACGGATCCGAAAATCATCACATTTTGTCGGTGTCTATATGTATGTCTGTTTTGTTAACTAAACGTTGTAGCTATGCTAACTTTGGTAGGATATGACAAATCGAATCAGCCTTAGACACACTTTTCAGGGTCCTAAAATAAAGGTCAAGTTCGTTACCCAGATTTATTGATTCAACCAATATTATAAAATTTAGAGCATTTTCAAAATTGTAAAGAACATCTTTTTAAGAATTGCAGTAATTGTTGCCAAAGGTTCTGGTAGATGACAAAAAGACTAACCTGCATTCATTAACTCAAAATCTCGGGGACGGATCATCAGTTTATTACATTCTCATTCTAATGAGAAGGTATTGGTTTTATGTAAAATTTGACATAGTCGGTTTTCATCAAATCTCCACGTTTTGAGACCCCCTGAGCTAGAAAAAACGATTTTTACCAAGGTGTCTGTCTGTAGTCTGTCTGTCTGTAGCCACGATAACTTTCGAAAAAATGATCAGATTTGATTAGGCTTTGGCACACTTTTTTATGGCCGGAAAATAGAGAACGAGTTCGTTAACCAGCTATTTTGGATGGAAATCCAAAAAGTGAGCACATTTTGAAAATTTTTGAGACCACTTTTTTGGAAGATTTGAAAATTCTATGTACGGTTATTAGTAGTACGCAAAATGAAGAACAAAATATTCTTATGACTTTTCGTGATAAAAAAAAATTACTGGAGTTATAGCATTTTCAAAATTCCAAAAAACAAACGAAAATGAACATTTTAAGCCGAAAAACGCACGATATGAAAAAAATTCAAGAGGAGAAAAACGTTGATTCCTGAACACCCTATAATATTTTCATAACAACTTTTTGAATTTTTTGAAAAATAAAAAATTCAAATTTTGATCGCACAAAAAATTAATGAAAAATCAAAAAAGCCATTTTGCTGTCAAACTATGCAAGATACCAGAAAAGATCACCACACCAAAATTGTGCACCTAAAAAAGATCTACAAATTTCTTATCATTCACTTTTTGATATGACGCGTAGTTTTTGTTTTATTCGTAAAAAACAGCATTGAAAATAGAAAAATCAAATTTTCCGACGAATATTACCAGCTACGAAAAAATGACTAAAACAAAATTTGTTCATCCAAGGAAGAGGTACAAATTTATTGTGACTCATGTTTCGATAGGATGCGTGGTTTTTGTTTTATTCGTGAAAATAACATTGACAGTAAAAAAAATCAAATTTTTGAAAAAACAATGCAAGGTACGAAAACATATAAATGAACAAAAATTGTGTATTCAAAAAAGACTTACAAACCCGTAATCAATTTTTGTGGTAAGAATATATTCAAAATGAAAAAATTAACTTTTTTGATAAACGGCACAAGCTAAAATAAAATGTTAACTAATAAAATTTGTCGCCTGAATTATATTCATTACTTTTCATTTGAAATCAAATACCAATTTAGTAATTTATATATGAAGAACATATAACACGAAGCACAAAGTGCGCGCTCAGTGTATTTACCAAATCGCACGCCGTAAGTGCGCTCAAACTTTTTTGTTTCTATCATACGATTCAAATGATTTTCGAATCAAATATCGAGCGCGAAGCGCGAGTGTCTGGATGAGAATGTGTTCCTTAAGGTCGATAGAACCTTGAGTAAATAAAGTTCCTTTCCAGTCTAAAATAAAAAAAAATTTAACAATCACTGAATATGTAGAGGTTTTGATAATTTTATAATATTTGCAAACAAACTTTTTCTTTTCATCGAAGTCGAACACGAAGTTCAAAAATCTAGAGGAGCCGAGCGTAAATCGCGATGGAAATACGCCCGAGCGCGTAGCGCGAGGTGAATACATAATCGAGCGCGAAGCGCGAGATAAATATATGATCGAGCGCGAAGCGCGAGATCCAGCAGTCGCGCGCCCTAGGCGCGCTCAAACTTGCGAGCGAAGCGAGCCGCGCGTGATGAGAATGTGCCCGCGAAGCGGGCAGATTTTTTTTTAATTGAGTATATCATTTCTTATCTATCTCAATTCGACTCGGACAGGGTAAAAAAAATTGTCAACCTGACATGACCACCTTCGGACCATATTTCCTCATAACTGGAAGCTTCTTTTCAATCGAACTTTTCTGGTATCAATTAAGGGATTCGTATTTTGCACTACTGTCCAATAGGCCTTACGCGATTGAATCACGTATTGATCAAATGTATATCCGGTGGACTGAGGTATTACCGACACCATCCAGTGACCGACATTTCCCGTAAATGAGCACATTTATTTAGATTTTTATTTGTGGATGCTTTTAATTTGATAGGATTATGTAGGTTATTACTTGATCTTGAATTTACATAAACTTATTTTTTAAGCATTACAATTTCCTAATAAATTCAGTTATTCATGTGTGTCGTTCTTTGGTTAGGGTGTCGGTAAAACACCTGTTTACCCTTCGAGAATGGTGATAAACGATAGATCAAAGGTCAAAGCACAAACCCCACATAAAAACCGAAAATAGCCTATTTCTACTCTACTTCACGAAAACGCTTCTAACTCTGAAAACAAAATCGATAAGCTGGGACTTTTTTACGTGAACGTACACATATGAAGCTAAAAGTAAGAATCCTTTATCTATACATATAAGTTATACTTTTTATGTTGGTTGATTGATTCATTAATTGGTTTTTGAATGCCACCCGGTCCCAATCTTTTTGACGAAAAAGGTGGATTTTCCAAATTGAATTTATTGACAAATGAACATTCTCGACAGTAGTTTTGAAATAAAAATTAAATCTGTCAAATATTTGCTACAGCGAAAGTAAATAAAATAATTTTGTATTGTTTATTAGACCGGTAATGTCGGTGTCACCCGTTCAAATATTTCAAACATTTACCAGGTGAATTCATGAACAAAATATTATTTATCACAGACTCGTTCTGTCGTTGAAATTGGTTATCGATGAAAAAGTAGGCAAGTAACATTAGCCTACGGAATTAAATTTTGTCTTGTTGATTATTTCGTCAGCCGGTCACGCAATTATTTTCATGGATGTATTTATTTATATTTAGTCAAGTATATTGCAAACAATAGCTAAAATATATCTAATATATAAAATTCAAATTTTTACACACTCCTGGACAGGTCGTAAGAGTAATGAGGAGGGCAGATATGGAGGGGGGGGGGGGGGCCACGCCACATCTAATATATAAAATCAAGTGGCCTAAAACGTATGATGCTTATGCAAATCCACAGTTGTTGAGGGGTCGTGCACATAATCCGTCACACATTTTTCCTATGTTTAAATAAAGACGAGAATAAAATTGCCTTGAAGCCTAAAAAGATACAACGATATAAACAAAAGAAAAACGTTTGACGTATGATGTGCACGACTCCTGAACAATCGGCACCAAATTTTGCATACATATTCTTTGGGCTGCAGGACAGGTCGTATAAGTAATGGAGGGGCAGATATGGGGGGGGCACAGTTTTTGACTAATCCGCACCAACTTTTGCATACATATAGTTTGGGCTCCCGGACATGTCCCATGAGTAATGTGAATAGGGGGGGGGGCACCCCACAATTGTTGACCAATCAGCACCAAATTTTGCATACATATTCCTCGGGCTCCCGGACAGGTCGTAAGAGTAATGGGGGGCAGGGGGCACCGCCACATCTAATATATAAATCCAGGGGCCTAAAACGTATGATGCTTATGCAAATCCAAAGTTCTCGAAGGGTCGTGCGCATAATACGTCACACCTTTTGCCTATGTTTGAATAAAGAAGAGAATAAAATTGCCTTGAAGCCTAAAAAGATACAACGATATAATCAAAAGAAAAACGTGCGACGTATTATGTGCACGTCCCCTGACCAATCAGCACGAAATTTTGCATACATATTATTTTGGCTCCCGCACATGTCGCAAGAGTAATGTGGTGGCAGATATGGGAGGGGGGAGTACCGCCACATTTTTTTACTAATCCGCACCAAATTTTGCATACATATTCTTTGGGCTCTTGGACAGGTCGTAAGAGTAATGGGGGGCAGATTGGGGGGGGGGGGCACCACCACATTTTTTGACTGGTCAGCACCAAATTTTGCACACAGGTTCTTTGGGCTCCCGTAGAGGTCGTAAGAGTATGGGGGGGGGGGGCTAGCTGTTACAGCGGGCGAAGTCCGCGGGTGACAGCTAGCCCTAATCTATATTTTAAGCATCAACGACTATCTATACAAATTATACCTACTTTTACAGATTTTTTACAAGCATTGAAATATATATTTTATTATTTAACCTTTAATAAATTAATTTAAAATTAAAGTTCCCTTCTTGACCAGGGTTAGGAATAATGTGAAAACATTTTTTACTTAAATACAAAATACCTTTTCCAGAAAATAGTTTCTAAGCGAACTGTGCTGATTTGCTTATCCTAACCCATATTTTTTAAATAGTAGATACAATCACTAAGACATTTTTTAAGTTGAAACTTCAAAAAACCGCTTTAAAGTTATGGGCTTATACTTAACAGTAAAAGAGGAACATTTTTTCATATTTAAAAAAACACCAAACAAATTACCTCATTACTCCTAATATATGTTAGTCGGAGATTTTGGATGGATATTCATAACTTCGGATTTTGGTGGCTAAAAATGTTTGCCAGTGTGCAGTCATTACAATGCCTATTCTCTTTGAAAAAGGTGAAAAGGTACATTTTTTGAAAAATGGGTTATAAAACGAAGTTTTATATATTTAATAAACATGTAAATCAATCATTATTGACATATTTTTATTTGTTAAACACGTCACTTTCTATAGTTATCAAATAAACTTACAACTGAATCATTTCAAAGGAAATGAAACGACACGTATTTTACTGAGTTGTGGAAAAGAAAATTAGAACTTTTAGTTTTCATTCTAAATGGTGAAAATTATTATAAAGAAGTTGTCGAACATTTTCCTTGAAATGTCGTATTATTTTTTTAACTAATGCAGATATTTAACTTTTTTTTACATTCTCATCCTAATGAGAAGTTTTTAGACACGTTTTTAAGGCATAAAAAGCAAGGACAAATTCGTTAGAAAGCTATTTTGAATAAAAATTCAAAAAATTAGAGAATTTTCAAAATTTTTGAGACCACTTATTCAAGATTTAAAAATTCTATGTACATCTATTCGTATTACTCAAAAAGATAAGCAATTTATCTCCTCGACTTTTTTTGATTAAAAAAAAAATGATCAAAATCATCGAATTTTCAAAATTCAGAGAAATAAACGAAAATAAAAATTGCAACCCAAATAACGCACGAAATGAAAAAAAGTTACGAGAAGAAAAACATTGATTTTTGAAAGCCCTATAAGATTATCGTAGCAACTTTTCCAATTTTTTTCAAAATCGAAAATTAAAATTTTGATCGCACAAAAAATAATGAAAAAAAAATTCCGTTTTGCGGTCAAACTATGCAAGATACGAAAAAAGATAAATGGACCAAAGTTGTGCATCCAGAAAAGATCTACAAATTCGTTATTATTTACTCTTTGTTTTTATGTGTAGTTTTTCTTTCAATCGTGAAAAATGACATTACAAATAAACAAATTGTAATGAGAATGTGTTCGTTAAAGCGGAAGGAGCATTAACAAAAGAGAATTCACGATCACTAAATTTCAGTTTTTGATGGTTTGACCTTTAATTTCGAAAGTCCTATGCAAAAATGTGAGGGATGTACAATCACCGAGCACGTAGCGCGAGGTGAATACGTTATCGAGCGTGAAGCGCCAGACCCAACAGGTGCGCCCCCTAGGCGCGCTCAAACTTGCGAGCGAAAATCCACATTTTTTACAAGTGCGACACAAACTGCGACAGCAGTCAAAATAACAAAATCATTCCTCTCAAAAAATACCCAAAAATAGTCTATTGACGTTCTTCTCTGTCTCGCTTATTTACATAATTTTGTACTCAAATGTAAATAATACAGAATAAATTGTATTTTTTTAAATAATTCGATTTTATTATGTAATTCTACGGTTGATAAGATATTTCTGTGAAATAATAATTAAAAAAAAAAACAGAATGTCAAAGTTAAAAATGGAGGATCCAATATGGCGAACTGAAAACGTCAAAATTATTCGGATTTGCTTGAAATTTGCTACTCGGAGGACTTTGAGGTCCACGAAATTGAATCTGAAATCAGAACTACAAAATTAAAAATGGTGGATCCAATACTGCGAACGGAAAATCTAACAAATTTTCAGATTTGCTTGAAACTTGCTACTCGGTGGTTTTTGGGGTAACTGAAAACGAATCTGAAGCCTTAATTACAAAATTCAAAGCAGCATATCTAATATAGCGAACTGTAAATAACGTAAAAATTAATCGGATTTGCTTGAAACTTTCTATTCGGGCGTTTTTGATGTCACTGAAAACAAATCTGAATCCAGAATTTTAAAATTGAAAATAGATAGTTATTTGATTGTTTTGAAAATACATACTCTGGGATTTTTTAGAGTTCTTATCACGAAGTTGTAATCAAAGTACATACAAATTACATACAAAAATTGTTTTCACTTCATGAAAACATTTTTGTCTGCTATATCAGTAGCAAGTTTTAAGCAAATCCAATAATTTTAATATTTTGAGCCGCCATATTAGATTTGTCATTCTCAATTTTGTTTTTCTGGCTTCAAATACAATTTCAGTGACCCCAAAAAACCCCCGGTCAGCCAGTTTCAAGAAAATTCAATTTTTATATTGGGTGCAGTTCCAAATAGGTGAACTGTCCGATTTTCTTCAAACTCCGTATACTTATCTGTTTCGACAAGCTGATTACGAATATGATAATGAAAATTGGCGAATAGGCGATTTTCATGGTGAAACCATGAAGAATGGCTTTTTGCGTTTATCTCAGCCAATACGCAACATTTTTCAAATCTTTTCAAACAAAAGTTGTAGATTCCATCAAGATGCAAATTTTTTGTTTATACATTTTTTTCCACAAGTGATAGTTTCCGACAAAATTATTGATACATCTAAGGCTTTCCAACGTCTCATGGAGGGCCGGATGGCACCTCTGTGAATGATCACAGATATAATGATGGTCAAACACTTACCCTTTTTGTAGGTTTCGTGAGGGTGGGGAAGCTCCTCTGTGATTTGTCACAGACATAATGTTGTTCAAACCCATACCCTTTTATATGTGGACTATACACACGTAAAAACGAAATTTCAATATATTAATAACAGTTAACGTAAAATGTATTTGAAGATGACTGTCCTATCTATCGTAATATACGTAGTAGAGAGTTATATTTCGGCCTAAATTGCTTCAAAAATTTCAACAAATGCAATAGACTAATGGTTAGCAATGAGAATCTTGCAGCCTATTAATTATTATTATTTATTATACCATTGAGCCATTTCTCTGCCGAGGTAGGCGTGACTTGCTCGGTGAGTAAGGGAGTAGTGTGAGGTAGGGGGTATAGACTTTTTTTTTTGGTTGATCTAGAATTCTCGTGTTATTAATTTAAATGATACGTTCGTTGCGCAACACTGCTTTGTCCCAGGTTGCTGATCAATATATCTAGCGATCACCCCAAGTGAAAAGTCTCACAAAATTGTTATGTGTGGTTCCGCACTTGGGCCCATTAGTATCCAAGGTCTTTGTTTCAGGCGTTATGTCTGTTCCGATTAATGTATCATTCACAGATTCTCACCATTCTTTCGGCGGTCTACCTATGGGCATTCTGCCATTAACTTTACCTTTATACGCTAGTTTGGCCAGTCGTTCATCTTTCATTCTTTCCATTTGTCTGAACCATATTAACTGTCTTCTTTCCTATATATCAACTAGTGTCTTTCCTGTACTACATTCTTTAAGGATTATCTCTTTTCGGACTTTGTCCATCAGTGTTTTCCCGCATATTTTGCGCAGAGGTTTCATGACAATCGCGTTAATGTTACTCTTCTACTTTTCTTGACAGGTCCATGTCTCGCTACCGTATAGTAGAGTCGGTACAAATATAGAATTATGTATGGACATTTTAGCTTTGTTTGATATGTTTTCATTTCTGAGAATGGATTCTGCTCTACCAATAACCCTCTTACCCTCATTTAAGCGCCTGTCTAACTCACCATCTATTTTTCCGTCACTTGTGAATAGGCTACCCAGATATACGTACTTGTCAACTTGTTCTAATATCTCATCATTTAGGACAATGTTGCACATTGTTTTCTCACCTTTTCCTTCAAACAACATGATTTTTGTTTTGTTTACGTTAATTTTGAGGTCCATGTTCTTCATGCTTGTATTAAGTTTACTCAACATTCTTTGCAAGTCCTCGATTGATTCTGCCATAACAATCTTGTCATCTGCGAAAGCTAACCCACGTACCTTGACTGTTTCGAGATCTACACCTTCTTCGTCGAAGAGGGCCATTCTTAGCCACTAATCCATAAATATGATAAATAGCCATGAGAACATAACGCATCCTTGTTTCACGCCTTGCATAATATCGAACCAGTTACTCAGTTTCCCATTAACCCTTACAGTCGCTTTACTACCTGTATATATTGTTTTTATTGCTTTTAGGAGTCATCCATTGATCTTTCTGGCATAAATCCACTTTGAACTTCCCATATATTTTCTTCTGTAATTTTCATTACCCTACTAATAAGTATTTTTGAGTATCTTTTACTTGCGGTACTTGATAAGCTGATACCTCTGTATATTGGTACGATAATCGCTTTTCTCCAATCGTCTGGGACTTCTCCCGTCTCGATAAACACCAGCAGCCTTACCGTTTTTCAAGTTCTTAATTATATCTCTAACCTCAGTGACACAGACTTTTTCAATTGGGTGTTCTAATGCATTATGTTCTATGTCGCAGTTCTGTTGCCCTATATCTTCACCTCCTAATAATTCTCTCAAAGTGTCTTTTAAAGAGTCTACTATCCCGTCTGTATTATATAGCATTTCACCTTTGCGGTTTCCCATGCTGACAAACTCTGTACTTTTACTTTCCTTTATCTCTTTGATTTAGTAAATATCTAAAATAAGTTTTTAATTGAGAATTTTTGACTATTCCTAATAAGGTTTATGATTATTTTGGGAGCTTTTCCCTGACGCTATCGTTCCGCGCGTTCACTTTTATTATTGTCCGTCGCTCGAGACCTTGCGACCGCGGGCATGAATGGATTGTGTTGTTGTTTTGGTGGCTCGCTCAATTTAGCTGGGCAGTATCCAGCTTTCTCTAAACAGTTCGGTTTCGTCTTTCGTGATGGGCAATTGTGACCTCTTTTCTGAGACGAAGTTCGACGCGCTATATTATTCAAAGTGATATTGATTATCGGTTCGAATTCCGACCCGTGCATTCTCAAGTCTTAATGATGACTCTAACGCAGTGTTCTCACCAATGAAGTGATTCTTGAAGAGTTTGTAATGTTATACCTTTTCGCATTATCTTAAAGTGAACTAATAAATAATCCATGAAAAGCGTCTAGTGTTTTCTCCCTTATGGATCAATTGTAAATTGAAGTGATTTTTTCCGATTCGATCGTCTTCTGACGCTGTGGCAAGTGACAAGTCGGACGACATACACCTCCAGTTGCATCGGGATAGACTTCACTGAGAAGAATCATGGTCATAGCTTCCTTGCGGGTTGAAACTTGGATCATAGTTGGATTGGATCAAGTCAAATTATAATCAAAGTGAATTAGTAGAATCTCGATTAGTCCTTTAAGATATCAATTGTTCTTTAACTTTGAAATATAAGCATTAGGGTAATGCAATTTTTTTTTAAATTTCATGCGAGACCACTTGGATTCTCAAAGACTATCATGAAAACAACAAATTCTGTAAAATTTGAGCCAAATCGATTAATATTTAGAGGTCGCTATACGCAATTGTTTATTTTCGAAAAATCACGCACCTCAAGTGCTTTGCTATAAACAAATAGGCGTGTTTCATAAAAATATCAATGAAAATGGCTCAATTTTTTTTGCTGCAAATATGGCTTAATTAACAAATAATTTTTGTAATAATTTTTTTTTCTTCCAAAATCTGTAAAAACACTGGTAATAAGTCTACAAACAATTATCTATTCCCTAAATCACTCACCCTCATTGTTAAATATGCCACAAAAATAATTTTCCTTCATAATGTATCATTATCTACGCAGCTGACGATATTGAATACGGAACTTTTCATTTTTTCTAAACATGCAAAACTGTTTAGAATTCCACAGAAATGGATTCTATTTCAGTGCGTGTTATACAAAATTAACATAATCGTGCATAATAATTTTCCAAACAATTCCTGTATGATCACTAACAAGATAAAATGAGCCCATTTTGACATCTGCAAACTTCTCTATAATCCTGTTCAGACAGACTCATCACACAATGCTCCCTTCCATCCTTGAGTACATGAGGTATAACCTTTACAGTATTTCTCGACTGTTTTGTTATTTGTTAACGTCTGTGAAATAACAATACATTTTAATACATTTTTTACACTATAAAAATCAAATTTTCACTAAAGAAACAATATTTAAATTCTGCAAACCACCTGAGTGCTATATATAGTCTTGTAAATTACTTATATTTGGAACACCTCGATGGAAATTTCAAGGACTAAGAGTGTCTCCGTTCCATGAAAGGTTTCTGTTCAGATACCTCAACTGTGACTTGATACCTATAAATAAGCTAAAGGATTTAACTTAATTAGTATATCATACCCAAATATGTTACAAAAATTTTATTAAGACTTTTTCTTTCTGCCTGGTACAGACATTGGGTCTCTCTAAAGCAGCCTTTGTATACTCAACAATATCAGGGTTGTTGCAAGTGTGGCAGCTATTCTTGCAATGAAAACCATTTTTTCCCAGATTTTGATTAAGTATTTGTAATTTTCTAAACTCGAGTACTTGATTTGTAATTTGTTGTTTTAGCCTCGATCTTTAATCTCTTCAACCCTATTCTCGATCCAGCCCGAAGTTTCAAACAAAATGTTGCAGATGAAGGGTTTCCCTGTACTGATGCAGAGTTTTGACATTTTCAGTTGATAAGCAATTATTTCTTGATGAGTGCAAGGTAAATTTGAGAGCCAGAAATAACAATTTTTGTATTAAGTTAATAAGAAAAGAGTAGTGAGGTATCATCTCCGAAACTAAACAACGCACAGAGATAATTCTTGAAGAAAATTGCATATTTTTGGCTTCTGAAGATAGTTTATGTAGTGCCAATGAGCAAAAAGTAGCGCTAATATGTTTTAAAAGTTATTTTCTTTTTCGAAAAATACAATGGGCTTTTGAATTATTGACGGACAGGCACTCAAAATAGGGGCAGTGTGACAGAAAGTCATAGCTGTAGAAGTAGCCTGTAGTGACAGTAGCACAGACAAGGTCTTCTACAGTGAGTGCGGTTCCTTTCATAATCGGTAGGCCCTTTGTATTTTCCGAAGAAGAACATAATTTTTCAAGCATTTCAGCGCAACCTTTTGCTCATTACCATTACATACACCACTTGCAGAAGCCAAAAATGTGCAATGTGCTTCAAAATTTATCTCCGCATATTGTTTAGTTTCGAAAGTGACATCTCACTACTGTTTTGTTATTAACATAATAACAAATGAATATTTTTGACAATATTTTTGACATCAGGAAATAATTCTTGATAGACAGAAAATTTTAAACCTGTATCCGTATAGGCAAAACCTTTATCTGCAATCTGTACTCTGTTTTTGAGAATATTTTTCTGCTGAGATTTTCACTATAATCTCTACAAAAATTGAGGTCTCTATATTTTTTGGATAGATAGTGGGATGTTTTCCAGAATCTCAAATCTGAAAAATTAAAGAGAAATATAATTGATCTTCATTTCCCACGCTTTTAGTTAGCTTTTTCTCTGAAAAATGTTCAGCCTTGAAGAAAATTTATCGGTACGAACATCACATTTTCCTGCACACACATATTAGTAACGAATTGGGCAAAAGCCATATATGATACACAAATAAGTAAAGAGATATTTTCCTTTGAATTGTGTAAGCAAAAATAATTATTCTAAACCTGGCTAGATATAAATCAATTATCATGAAAAATGCTCATCTTCGCTACAATAATTGCTCCTCATTCATGAATCATTCAGACACACGTGCTACACGTTTCAGGGCTTACTTTTTTTAATACTTCTTGACAAGTTACATATGATTCACGACACGTTCATTAATCGTGAATCAGATGGCGCGTGACCGGAAGTTTCAAAATTTCAAGTCAAGATCTGACAGCTTCGTTCAAAAACGAAAAGTTCGAGATTATTTTGAGGAATCGAAACCTATTTTTATAGCATAAGCCGCCTAATGATAGCACAAGACATAGGAAAAAATAACTCAATTATCTCCACAAAATGTTTAAAATTAGTTATGCTATTCTTTCCACTTCAAGGATTATTTTAGTGTTTGTTATTTATATTACACATTATAATAATCACGATAATAAAAATCGTCCGCGTATTGTAAGGAGATGATGGGCATTTTCCTCAAATGTTTTGTTCCGAAATGAAAATATGGAAAAGGAAAGAAAGGCTTGAATATAGAATTCAGGTTCATTAAACAAAGTATGACAAAGTCTACAGAAAAAAAAATTATTTTTCTGTATAATTTCTAAGAATAACTCTCTTGACACTTTTTTCTAACGCGTTACATATTGGGGATGAACCAAGTTTAAATAAACGTTCCAAGTGAATAGGATTTTTTAATTTTTATGGTAATATGGTATCCCATGAACATTTCAAGATGAAAATGAAAATAACCAGTAGCGTGCTTTTTAAAAAAATAATCGTTGTAGTGTATTTTGAAAAAACTCGATTTTTGTATTTAATTACTAAGAAATTAAGAATTTTCTATAAAATGATATGGTGAATATTGGATAAGATTTCTTTTAATAGATTATCAACTGATTTTGATTCTTCGTCACCCTACGATATTTTTGTGATGCAAATAAAAATGCTGATTGAAAACTGTATTATGGGCATATTTTTGATACAATAATAACATTTTATTAATTGAATAAGAATATCAACGTAGAATGGTTCGGTTACGGGCATTTGAAAAAGTATATTACTTTTAATTGTTATACCTAACGTTCAATTGTAAGTCGTAATAAAATTGCACACACCACAATAATAATATATTGTGAAGCAATGCAGCAAACTAGTCTTTTTTTGGTCGAGCGTGTGTTTGCAAAAATTCACGCTCGGCCGTAAAAAGACTTTGCTGCCTCGGAACACACGATATTTTATATAATAAGAGTATGATTTCCGAATTTTAAAGTTTGAAGAAACAAGTTCCGCGCAGAACACTGCGCGTGGGTCGAAGTAAGAACGCGCATGCGCGCGCATTTCCCGCGGGTGGTAAAGTGAACTTTACCGGCCTAGGCCTGTAAAGTACCCGACCACCAACAGTTACTTACGTTGCTTCTCCAAACCACACCCAGAAAGCGAGCAAACCATACTCGTGTTAGATAAAATAGTTTGTCTTCCTAGAATTTTACCATCCCATATTAACTACAGACAGAAGCCTAGTCATTCCAAAAAACGCCCCATCGATGATTTTAATTTTTATCTTGAAATATTCGTGGAGTGATAAACAACTAAATACAATAAAAAGAATCTATTCAAAAAAATGTTAACCAATATGAACTGTAATGGAATGAAAATGATACAAGGGCGTTAAATAAATCAGGACTGCAACATTTAAAAGTGTCAAAACTCTTTTTTATTAAATTAACTTGAAAATGATTTGAGAAATATAAAATTAGAAATTACAAGCGATACGAACGCTACGACGATCCGCAACGCACTGGTCTCTCGTACGTTATCTGATTAGATCCCCACTCTTACAGTATTCGGCAAAGCCCGATAAGGGTCCCTGTCCACATACATACAATATACTTATAATTAGCGAAATTCCTTACAGTTCGGCCCTTCCTGACAATTTCTCCGTCCTTGAGAGTTGAAGTCAAATTTATGTGCAATAAATGGGTCAATAAATATACGCATGCGATTTAAATACAATAAATTTAAGTCAATAAAATTTCGCATGAAATATAAATACAATAAATATAAGTAATTAAAATTGTGAATGCGATATAAATACAATAAATATAGGTCATTAAACTTTATATTCCGTAGCGTCTATTCGTTTCTTATTCGCGTTATTGACATACTACGTATCTTGTGTCTTCGTAAGTTCACCTCTGCCTTGGTGCGTACGGTATCTAAGTTTCGATTTCGAATATTTACACTAGAATCATAAAATGCTTTTATATAATCGTTGACCATTCCTCTTTGGTTGATACCAAACAATAAATTGCTTGGATTATGCACGTCGAACTATGTACTGTATTATTCAATGCATATTTGACTTCAGGGATTACATAGTTCAGGCTGCGTCATACCTGTTGCATGATCGGCGCTAGAGCTTTATTTATAATTTACCGATTTCATATGAAATCGGGCAGTCTGACCCTGGTGATGTCACGGAAATATTTGGGGCTGAAATATATTGTTTTCCAAGGTAAAATATGAGAAACGTATTTTTTGTTTTTGATCAACAATTTTTTTCACGAACTTAGGGCTACATGAATATGCAGGTGAATTATGTAAAAATTAACGAAATTGTTCTTAAAAATATTGTATCTTGGGAACCAATTGACATAATTTAATTTCTTTTTTTTTTTTTTTTTTTTTTAGATTTATTGTAATATGATGAATATATCCTCTGAGTTTCGTCCTCGCTGAACTATTCCTTCTTATAGAATAACTTATTTTTTGTAAATTAACGTTTTTTTTTTAATATGATGTATAACTGTGAAGTTAATCCGAAAAGATAGAATATTTTGTTCAGTGTCATTTCATCTTTGGCAATATCTGGAGTCAAATAAATCGTGTTGAATAATTATAGTGTTCTATATAGTTTTTTTAGTTGTATTTCATTCGTTAAGATAAAATGGCCAATTCTTCAAAATCAATTCATTCAAGTAAGCAAAAAAAATGTCCTGACTTCGAAACTGTTCACAAGAAAGTGATATACAGCAATTCTAGTAACCCACTTGTGCAGCTTCATGAGTTGGCTGTTTTATCAGGACCTTTTTCCCCAGAAAGAAGAATAATTTCAAGCGACAGTGTTTGTAAAAATTGTTACCGCTGAATTATTGGTAAGTTTCACATGTCTTCAAATCAGGCAATTTCTGATGACGAAGAACCAATGGGCGATTCACTCTCGAGTTTCAATATTTAACTTAAAATCAGAATTTGAAATATATGGAAATATATACGGATAAGTGAAATAAGAAGCCATTAAGAAAATATAAAAAATAAGGTCCCAATTTCTAAATAATGATATTTAGTTTAATTTCACAAAACAGCTAGCAATAAGAAGCGAGTTGCAATGGATTAGGATATAATAAGCAAAATAAGGAGCCAGTATCGACAAGTTTCGACGAGTCGACGAGTTAAAACTTCGTTGACGCGCGTTATGCTATTTACGGCATTTATAACGCGAATACTCTAATAACTTATCTAAGAATAAGGAATAATTTAAAATAATAATCGAAAATATTCGACTTTTTCAGAGTTTCCTCGAAAGTAAATCGCCCCTCAACAAACGCAGTACCTCTGTCTGTCGTTGAAGCTCTGGGCTTGCTATAATCAGAAAAATACTTCTTTAAAGCATGTGATCGCTTCAACCGACGTAGTCGATTTCGTCGGGAGCAATCTCGTAATTTTAGTAATTGCATCAATGACAACTAATATATGTTTTTTTGCTTTTACTCTATTATTGAAAATATCAATATGATCAGCGTGAATGCACTCAAATGGCTTATCACCCTTTGGAATCTCTCGAATTAATCCCTAGACTTTACCTGATGTCGGTGAGGCATTTGCAGCAATTTTTTACGTGTTTTGCGAATTTTCTGCGCATTTCCGGAAAACAATAACACGTGCACAGCGTTTCGTATACTTTTGAAATCCCTTGGTGTCCAAGTTCATCCTCATACCTAAATATAACATTTTTCTCCATAGAAGAAGGTACATAAAATAAAAGAGTATCTCCGTTATCAATTTGGCGGTAAATAGCCCCATTTCGCAATTTATATAATTTGTCAGCCATACCACGCTGAAAAAACCAGTTCTCGTCCGATCACTGAAGTTAAGCAGCGTTGGGCACGGTTAGTACTTGGATGGGTGACCATTCGAGAATACGGCATGCTATTGGCCCGTCCTGGGTGTGGTGAGCCCACACTTGTAGTTATTTACTACAAGAAACTATCCACCTAGAAACACTACCCGAATCGGGTAGTGTCACGCCTACCCTGAAAGGGAAATGGCTTAATGGTATACTAATGGTATATCTTCTGCTTTCTCAGGGCTACTCTTTATTTAAATTATTTTGTCGTCTTTGTTTTGCGCGACCATCAAGTTCGTTTCGAAAGAATTGTCTTCGATCACTCCCACCCAATGACATCGACTAAGCCCATCTACATGCCCGGCGCCTTTGACCAGGCTACCAGACACGTCCCCGGATCGCGGATAGGAGGGACCTGTAGGGTGCGTTTCTGCTGGATACGGTTACACAACTCAATAAGCAGTCGCGGACAATGGTCTAGGTGTGGTACCGAAGGAAAAACCCCCAAGTCAAGGCGTTAACAGCCGCGCCGAAGACTAAATGGCACCAGGGTATGGTGTTCTAAAAGGTGTCTCTAGGATACCAGGTCGCCTCCTAGAGTATACAGACCTTACCCCCGCATGCGAGGCTCTACGGGGTTGGACCTACACTTCCCTAGCTACTCGTGGGATCAAGATGAAGACAAACAAAAACTTAAACCGAAGCGTGTGTGAGGAATTGGGAGGTGAATTTGACATGGTGGAGTAGCTTGACCTGAGTCAAAAGACTTATGCCAAGCAGGATATTATGGTGGTGAAACAGAGGTTGAGTGAGGCTCAAGAACTCGCCGACGAGTTGAGAACCGCAGTACATAAGATGCAGATTTTCTCTGATACTAAGAGAAACATGTTCATGCCAATCAGGCATGGGCTAGAGGAAGTGGAAGAATTGGCGAGAACACTGAGTGCCGCCATATTTTTCGCCGATTCCTGGTTTGGTTGCGTACCAATAGAAGTTGGATATGCCACCGGGAAAAAGGGGAGAGAAATCAAGAACAAGGCTAAGGCGAAGAAAGAGACCAGCCAAAACGGTACTCTGACCGAAGAAACTGTGGAAACTCCCACTCCCCATACTGGGAAGCGAGAGAGGGAGCCAACGCTGAGTCCCTCTGAGGCTGGCTCTGCAAAAACAACGACGGAGAAACCGAGGACACGCACCACAGCAGCAGCGTACTCGACTCCGACGAAGAATAATGCAGGGGCGACATCAGCTGCACCCGCATCCACCAAGAAGGAGCCGCAGAGGAGAGCTCGACCTGAGGGGGTTTTAATAAAATTGGCTCAGGGTTCGAGCTACGCCGAGGTCCTAAAGGACCTCAAGAAGAAGTTGAAACCGGACACCCTTGGTGTCAAAAGCAGGGGTGCTCGAGAGACGAGGAAGGGAGAGGTCCTCATAGAGGTAGGCCCTGCGGCGTCGTCATGGCAAAGCTGTATTCCGCTATCAGTGAGCCGGTTGGTGTTGGCAACTCCGTGCGTGAGTTGGTCCCACGAACGGAAGTCGAGGTCCTAGATTGGGACACGACAGCCAATGTGCAGGAAGTTACGGAGGCGGTATGTGGCCACTTTGGTGGCCTCGATCCGCAAAATGTAAAGGTGAACCTAACGAAGAGGGCCTTCAGGGGACACCTGAAGGCATGCGTTGAGTTAAACGAGGAGATGGCATCGAGACTCCTTCGTACAGGACATCTAAAGGTGGGTTGGATGTCCTGTAGAGTCCGGAAGAAGACGGAGGCAACAAGATGCTAGGCTGCAAGGGTCCAGATAGGAAAAGAGCATGCAGGAGATGAGGCGAAGAGGGCCATAGGGCTGCGACGTGCGAAGACACGCCGCAGTGCTACCTCTGCGCCACAAAAGAAGGGAATCTTCGGACTGATCATCTGCCGGGGACTATGAGGTGTGCTTCATTTAGGGAGGCCGCCCCGTCGAGGAAGCCTCCCAGATAAGAATTGAAACCAGCCAAGCCCAGCCATGATGTCGAAGGCCGACGAGCCCGTTGTGCGACATTGTCGCACTAATGAGGACGATGCGTACATCATGGCTGGGTCTAGTGCTAAATAGAGTCCAAGCTGGACACACAAGTTGGATGCCGAGGTATGGCGTAGAATGCCTATAACCCATGTTCCTGAAGTAATGCGAGAGCGGATTCCGGGAACATGGGTTGGCAGGAAGAGGAGGTGAGTTTAGTGGGTATTACCGTTTTTTAGGTTGAGTCGCACACTCAGTGCGTAAATGCATTCTGACCCCCTCTACAAAAAAAGCCCATCTACATGAGTTCTCTTTCTTGAGCGATGTTCGGTCTTGTCATCAAAGTTCTGATGTTCCAGCACCCACCTTGAAATTCTTGGATTAATCTCTTACTTTTTAGAGCAAGTATCAACGAATTGCAATCAGTGACTATTTGAACGGGATTCCATGTAAATACACGCGAAACCGTTTCAGAGCGTAGATAATCGCCAGCATTTCAAGCTCGAAGCTGTGATAGCGACTATCTACGTCTGTAGTACATTTTGAAAAATAAAAAACAGGGTGGAATTTCAGATATTTTTTTCTTGGCATCAGTATCGTGCTGAAACCATGAAAACTCGCATCGCAATGTAGCTCTGTTTCGTTTCGCGGATCGTGCAATGCTAAGATCGGGGATTCGGTCAGTTTTTCTTTCAGGATCTTAAAAGCCCTCTCCAAATACGAATTTTGCTCCTTTACGTAATGGGTCGTAAACGGTTCGGCTTGGATCGAGAATCCTTCGTTATATTCACGGAAGTATTGTGCTATACCTAGAAAGCTCTGTACTCCCGTTACGTCCCTCGATACTGGAAAATTAATCACGGCAGCAATTACCTTTTCTGAAGGCCTGATGCCTTCTCCACTATTTATATAACTCAGGAACTCAATTTCAGTAACCAAAAACTCGCACTTATTTAACCAAATCTCCATCTCATTTTCCATGAAGAGCTTACATATTTCTTAAAGACTATTAGATGACGCTTAACGGTTTCAGTGGCCACCAATATGTCATCCTTATATACAACAATATCACCAGATGCAATTAAATCTTTTAAGACAGTATTTAAAATTTTTTAAACGACATACAGAAATATTCGAACTGTCCAAATTGCGTGACAAAAGAGGTATATTTTTGTGAATCCTTGGCCTTTAAAAGATGGTGAAACCCATCCTTCAAGTCTAAACTACTGTAATATTTTTTTCACTGAGTACATCGAGCATATTTTCCATCAATGGCAAAGGATAATTATCCTTAATAATCAGCTTATTAGGTGCTCGGTAAACTATGCACATTCTGTGTTCCGCATTTTTTTCTTCACTAGGACAATTCGGGATGCATATTTGGAATCGCTCACTCGAATCCGCTTCTGTGCAATCAAATCGTCTAAATTAATCCACAATTTCGACTTCTTTGAATACGAAAGTCGAGTTGGTTGAAACTGAAATGGTTTATCTTCTTTTAGTTTTATAACAAACTCCCCGTCGACTTTTGGTTTTCAGGTTTGGCTGATTTTATATAATTTTCAAGCAAAATCGATTTTAGACGCTTGCAGTCAGTACTTGAGATATCCGAACTAAGTAGCATCCTCAACACTTTCGAAGCTCTCGATCAATCTCGATCCAAATTTTCTGAGAGCATCACGTCCCAATATAACTGATGCTTTCATAGTATTATCATCTACAACATACAACCGAACATCTTTCGCACCTTTTCCCATATTTGCGTTTACCTCTGCAATTCCATGAATATTTAATTTCAAATGATTGATTCCCGCATAATCTAAGCAATCTGATATTATTACCATCATCGCCGCAGGATTCACAATCCTTTTTTTGATAAAACTAATCGGGCTTCCGCTGTCGAGACTTGCCGTGAAGTGCACGCTGAAGATCTCGCCTTCCAGATCAATTTCGTAATTGGCTGTTGTTAAGAAGTCATCTCCTTCTTGGTGCTGGTCTACGTTGGCTATCTCGGAATTGGATGCTGAGTGCTGCTCACGTGATTGGCGCTTATCGCGCTAAGGACAATATCTAATAGTGTGCTCCATAGAGCCGCGTCTGAAGCAGGCTCCTTTCTTTCTTGCTTCTTAATCACATTCTGAAAACAAGTGACCCCATTGCTGCATTTGTAGCATCGAATTTTACTACGGTTCTCTTTTGTGTTCGCCTTTGACACACCTTTGCTCTCCTTGACAGTATTCTTAGGGGCATTCTCATTTTCGCTGGTCTGGAACCTGGGATTAAATGTCAGCTTCTCAAAAGCGCCAAGGAATGCTCCAGCCCTTTCGAACCTCTGGATGCGTGCTTGGTTGCGCAATGTGAAGTCTGGAATTCCTTCAATATAATAATCAATCCTCTCCTTATCATAAATTGGCTCTTGATTAGCTGGAATCGTTTTATAATGAAGGTATTCACTGAACGATTCTCCTTTCTTTCAGGTCCTTTCCTAAAATTGTTTTTCAGCAATATCTCATTCGGTCCGTGGTAGAACGTCTGCATAATCTCGTTTAGCAGCTGGTCTGTAGTCACCCCGATGTGTTCTGGTTTCGAGTGGAACCAGGTTAGGGTCTTACCCTTCAATTTAGAACCAATGCACACCCTGGTTTCGTCATCTTCCAGCCCATATGTCGACTTCGAAAGTTTCACTTGCCTTTCCCAGCTTTCGAACAACCCACTACTTCCATCAAAGGTGGAAAGCAGCTCATCAGTGGCTGTGATGCTTATCTTTGGGGTTCCGAAAGTACTCAAATTTGTTGTCGGCACTCGAACACTGCTTCTTGACGCTTCGATTTGACGTCGAATTTTAGCCAATCTGCTGACTTCCGTGTCGCTTTCTCTCAGCTTGTTTCGCAATAAGGCCGAATCTGAATTTATACGTGACAATTGTTCCATAAACCTGGAATTTTCACGTCGCCCTTCAAGCTCTCTTCTGGTCCTTTGCAGTTGACGAGCTAACTCTTCTCTCTCAGCTCGGATAACGCTCAGGCCCTCTTCTTTCTTGAGCTAGTTTTGTCTTAGGGCTGCATTTTTCAATTCTACAATTTCCAGCTTAGCCGCTTCCAGCTCCGCCATTAGAGTATTATTTTCCATTCTCGCTGACTGATGATCATCCTTCTTTGGTTGGTCCCCTTTTTCGTCAGCATTCATACTTGACTTCTGATACCTAGAACAATCAGGATCCACCTCCAGGAGACGACTTATCAGCTCGGCCTTATTCCCCGTCATAACTTGTCCCAATGATTTCAATGTCTCCTTCAATTCATACACAGTAAACTCTTGAAGATTGGATGCCATCTCTGAATCACTGAGTTTCGTCTCTTTCAAATTTGACTGCGAAACGATACATGGAAACGTTACACTTTAAAACAATAGGCACGCTTTACACCAATAGGCCTGACCATCACTTTAGCACTAATCACTTTTCCCAAGTGAAGCCACTGTTCACTCTTAGTAATTCCGATAAATGACCGGTTAACGTTCATCATCGCGACGCTTCGAAAACTTTCCCAAACCGTAGCACGACGGTCAATTTTCAATTCCGAACGCGACGATCTTTATCCCACTTCTGAGAACTGTAATGGAATGAAAATGATATTAGGGCGTTAAATAAATCAGGACTGCAACATCAACAAGAGTTAGAGCTCTCTTTTATCAAATTAACTTGAAAATGATTTAAGAAATACAAAATTAGAAAGTAAAAGTGATACGGAAGCTACGACGATCGGCAACGCACTAGACTCTCATATGTTATCAGATTAGATCCATACTCTTACATTATTCGGCAAAGCCCTACGAGGGTCCCTGTCCACATACATACAATATACTTATAATTAGCGGAATTCCTTACAGTACCATATAATCTTATGACAATTTCTTCATTTCTTAGTAATTAAATAAAAAATCGTTCTGTTAATTAGATAGCTCGTTAGCCAAGACAGCATGCTACCCGATATACCCAACGCCCCGAGCTTTGTCACAAGAATAACATGGTCTACTCTGCCGTCCTGATGAAGAAACTATACAACTGCATTTGAGAAGAACCGAGATATTCAATAAAACGCGTTTGCATCTGTACCTCTTAACGTATGAGACTTTTTGAAGAAAAAAAATACTGTTCTTGGGTAAATCGGGCATGCTCTATTCATTAAAACAAAAAAAATGGCGAATTCCAATTATGTATATGCAAAACTGTAGATATGCTAGATATTAATGCACAAAGTCGCCGAGAATCCTTACTAATAACGCAGTTGTGCTGCCGAAAACAGGAAACTAATTACTAATGCCTTCAAGAACCCCCGAGTTTCCTGCTGGAGAAACTTAACAACTACAAATTTTTCAAAAATTGATGAAGGAGTAAAATTATAATGATATATAATAATATTAATTATATTTCTATAATGATTTCAGATAATTAATAATCATTATATTATTAATTAACTAGAATCATTTTTGCTTCACAACTAAAAAATGCAGATGTGCTATTGAAAAGAAGGATCGGTGCCTCAAAGTTACCCTCGAATCCGGGTGAAGAAACTTGACATGTACTTGTGCTATTCGATTTCAGGAAATCGGACTGAAGAAACACCGAGGATCCTCATGAGCAAAAACACATCTGCGCAGATGTGTTTCTTTTATCAGGATCTGTGGGGTCAGCACCACGAAGCACTATCCCAAATCCTGAAATTCGTGTAGATATGCCAGAATTTCTGCAGATGTATTGTTTCTTCATCAGGAATTCTCGAAAATCGCTGTAGATATGCTAAATGAGACCTAATTATCTCGAGATTTAATTACAATTTTTAATAATGATTAGCATAGTTAAACTCGTCTTTTCATTACGAATCCAACCATATAAAAAGCTCATTTTTGATAAAAATGCAGTTGTACAGTTTCTTCATCAGGACGGCAGTACTTTGTCGAAACCTTTAGCAAAGTCAGTATAAACAGCATCTACTTGAAAGCCAGCCTCAACGCTATTGATGAGATAGTCCGTATAAATACATAGATTTGTAGTAGTAGACCTCCCTCTCCTAAAGCCGTGCTGCTCATCTATAATAATGTTAGCTGATGCAGCTGATAGCTTATCATGGACGATACTCTCAAATATTTTCGGAATAATGCTGAGAATTGTTATCGGTCTGTAATTCGTGATATCATTTTTATTACCGTCTTTGAAAATAGGAACAACAATAGCTTTTTCCAAATAATCGGAAAGACCCCGAAAGGGAAATGACTTAATCGTATAATAATAATAATAAATAATCCTCCACGACAGATTTATTGAATATTATATGTAGAGGTTCAATCAATGAGGAGCAGCATGACTTCACCAAAGTGGGGGAACCCCATCGAAACCAGCCCCTTTTGTTGGGATCTAGATTTTTTATTCTAAGTTCAATTTCCTCCTTGCTAATGTAAACAGTGGAAAACTCAATGACATCGGTCGGATCAAAGCATACAGGGCGATCGGTGGGGGTTGAATAGACAGATTTGTATTGTTTAGCAAAAAGATCAGCTATGCCGTCATTTGAGTCTGCCTGTTCGCCATCTAAAAACATTTGGTTTGGTAAATCGTTGTTTTTATTTACAGAGTTAACGTGATTCCAAAAAAAATTCGGATTCGATATAATCGAGTTTGCAATGTCTGTAATGTACATATTTTATGTACATGTACATATTAATGTACATGTGTCTGACAGTTTTTTTACAGTGGGCTCTGATGTCTGAAAATTGTTGATAATCACAATTTGTAAACTTTGGAATCGTTCAAAAAACGAAATGGTGACTTATAATAGGGTCCTATATAGGCCAGGCAGCAAGGCGTTAAAAATGGAGTTACCTGGAAAATAATGAGGAAAAGATGAAAATTGGTAATATAGTACATTTCAACATCCTGAAAACATACTGAGTTTACGAACACCTCGCCCTGAAGATTCACCACCATTTTTAAAATAAATATTTTAAAGTTAAGTCCCATGTTATGTGTACTGTATTTTTAAAGACTACATAAATGCCCTATTATCACCTGAAATGAAATTTATTATCGAATATTTTAAGAACTCTTGTAATTGAGGCCTAATAATTTGTTAGCTCAATTTCTTAAAATAATTTTTTTGTATTTAAATTTTTGTTTAAGGAATGTTGTAAACAATGATGCTCAGCTAGTGCTGATTGCCTGAAATTTTTCAGCCTGACTTTACTCTCATGATCCTTCACACGTTGGCTCACCGCTCTCTCGGTTTCTTCAATATGGACTTTGCCACAAGAACAAGGTATTTTATATACTCCCGGATCACTGAGAGGTGCCTTTTTATCTTTGGGGTTGTTTAGAAGTTGTCTTATTTTCGCAGGTGATTTTTGTTGAGAATGCTTCCTATTTGTTCTGTGATAACTTGGCTATAGAGTAGGATGGTGGTCGTTTTTCTATCTCTTTCTTTAGTAGATTGTGTTGACCTGTTTTTTTGAGTGTATTTCTTATTGCTTTATCAATTTGTTTGTTTGTGTAATCGTTCTGTATCAGGATTTTTTAACGTTTTGTAATTCCTTTTGTAAGTTATCTCTATCTGTTATGGAGACAGATATGTATAAAAGAGAGTTGATGACCGATTGCTTTTGAGAGATGTGGTGGTGGGAGAAGGCATTTAGGTATCTGCTTGTATGGATGGGTTTTCTATAAACTTCATGCCCTAATATGTTATCAGATGTTTTGTAAACTAGTACGGCCAAGAAAGGCAATTTTTCGTTTTGTTTAATTTCCATGGTGAACTGGATATTAGGGTGTAATTGATTGATGAAATCCGAAAACTTGTGTATTTCATCTAGTCCATGTTTCCAGATGACAAAAGTGTCGTCAACGTTACGGCACGTAGAATTGGTTATTGAAAGAGAAGTAAGTTTGCGCAGTCCTTCCCATTGCCATTCATGTAAATGATGGAATATTTCAGCTCTGCTTTCTTGCAACCATATGATGAGCCGCATCCATTTTTACATTTGCAGGACAGCAATTTGAGAAAAGCCTTAGGCGCAGGATCTAATGTCGTTGTGACTAGAGTTAGACCAGCCCTGTTTCTCTTTCATCCTCATTGTTTTAGATTCTTCTAAACATCACACCAAGTTTGAATCTGATGGTAAGTTTGGAATCAATGATGTCGTGCTTCTGCGGTTGTAGATGGAAGAGAAGCAAGATTGAATTTGCTTTTTGTCAGCGATTGAGTAAAATACTGGCACCCTCTTCTCTTAATTCTTTTCGGCATCAGCATTCACTCGATCGGTGACAAAACCCCAATTTAACCTTACTTCTCTTCCACCTACAACCGCAGCAGCATGACAGCAGACTCAAACTTGGTGTAGTGTTCAGAAGAATCCGGAAGAATGGGTAAGGGAGAGAAGCACGACTGGCCATACTCCAGTCACAATAACACAGGATGGCAGGTCTGAAATTTTCCATCATTTGCGTGAATTGCAACAGGCAGGTATGCGCAAATGTTGTCGGGATTTCCGACGACTCCGAGGGTGAGGGGGGAGAGGAAGAAATAGAAGCTACCATCAGCAAACTGTCGAAAACTAAGGAACTTAGAACTAGAAACTAAGAACCACAATAGAAGGATAAGTTATCCTGGATAACACAATAGAAGTACAACTGGGTCCATCGAGCATTTCAAAACGACGAACAGTTACCAGATCACAAACATCAAAATAAATACATCAAAAGATACATTCAAGAATCCATCCCTTCATTAATACATTCATCAATTCATCCACGGCTATTAGACCTAATAGGGAACAATTAACAATAATAATTATTACTATTATTATAAAAAATAACAACAAAAACAATAATTACAATAATAATAGTTCATTATTATTATAATATTATTAATAACACTAAAAGGTAATAATTAACCGATAATAACTTCGATTTCAGCTGATAACAGGGCATTTATGCATTTATAAATACAGTACACATTACCTGGAACTTAGCTATGAAAATATTTAATTATTATTATCGATTAGCGATTCGAACTCGAAAGTTCATCGCCTCATCTACCCGAAACCGCCACGCATCTCTATCCTGTGCATCCTCCATCCAGTTTAAGTAATCATGTCCTAGTTCTTTTAGATCATCCCTTACATTTTTCTCCCATCTGTTTCTCGGTCTGCCTAGAGGTCTCTTACCAATCGGTTTCCCTCTTAAAACTTGCGCCACTGTTCTTTCATTGCCCATTCTTGCTACATGCCCCGCCCATCTTAATTTACGCGCTTTCATTACTCTATTAATATTTGCTGACCCGTAGAGAGCGTGCAGCTCATCATTATGCAGTTTCCTCCATTCACCAGTCTCTTCGTCCCTCTTTGGACCATAGATTTTTCTAAGTACTTTATTTTCAAAAACTCTAAACCTATTCTCCTCTCCTTTCATGAGCGCCCACGTTTCACACCCGTACATAACGACCGGCATTATTATTATTTTGTAAATTCTTACTTTGACGTTTCTAGATAGCAATCGCGATTTTAGTAGTGCGTTTGCTGCATAATAGCACCCATTACCAGCGTGCAGCCGCGCGTTGATTTCCGTTTTAATATTATTTTTGCTAGTTATAATAGACCCGAGGTATTTAAACTCGTTAACCCTTTCGAATTTCATATTTCCGGACATAAGATCCCCGCCTACATTACTTTGTTCGGATCTGACGACGGTCATATATTTTGTCTTTGATTCGCTAACTTCCAAACCAATATCTTTGGCTTTTGTGATCAAGATTTCTGCGTTTTTAGCTACGGTACCTTTATCATCCCCTAGTAAGTCGAGATCATCCGCATACCTAAGAATTTGTATTATCCCATTGAGGGTAGCACCGGTCGGATTCACTTGTACTTGTCTGACCACGTATTCTAAAACTAAGTTGAAAAGGACGCACGAAAGTGCATCGACCTGTTTCAGGCCATCGCGGATCGAAAACTCTTTCGATAAATTTCGGTTTGCACGTATTCTACCCCTACTGCCGCTTAAGCAAAGTTCGATAAATCTAACTAATTTTCTTGGTACACCCAAGAACTCTAGGATCCAGTACATTCGTGCGCGTATAATAGAGTCGTAAACTTTTTTGAAATCGACAAATAGCTGATGCACTACTTCATTAAATTCCCATTTCTTTTCTAACAGTTGTCTAATTGTAAACATTTGATCGCTTGTAGATCGGTTTCGGCGGAATCCACACTGGTAATCCCCAATTATTTCCTCGGCAAAAGGAGTTAGTCTACTTAAGATTACATTGGACGGGATCTTATAACATGAAGGCACAAGTGAAATTCCCCGATAATTGTTACAGTTCGTTTTATCGCCTTTTTTAAAGATAGGAATAATAATAGAGGTATTCCATTCCTCCGGCATGCGTTCTGTTTTCCAAACTGCGCGTATTAATTTACAAATTTGCCTTGTGAGGCAAGGGCCTCCATTTTTTATCAGTTCTGACGGTAGGTCGTCGATGCCCGCGGCTTTGTTATTTTTTAAATTCTTTATGGCCATTTCTATTTCTATATCAGTAGGATCATCAATTAATAGATCGGCAGTGTGGATTTCACCGAGATTACCTTCAACGGGGGCTTCGCGTACATTTAATAACTTATCGAAATAGTTTTTCCATAAATTCAGTCTCTCTGTCGCATCGGCTACTAGATTGCCATTTTCGTCCCTCATTACTTCCGTTCTACTTTGAAAGCCTTTCCTTATAAAATTGATTCCCCTGTACATCTCACGCGGGTTATTTTGTTTATTATGCGTTTCTATTGCTAGTATTTTATTCTTTTCGCACTCCCTTTTCTTGGATCTATAAAGCCTATTTGTACTTTTAGTAATCTCGAGATACTTCTTATGTGTTGATCGCACTTATTTTGTAAACTAATTAGTTTGGCCTTCCGATGTTTTTCAAACTAAAGTTTGCACTCTTCGTCAAACCATGGTTCGCTTTTGGTTACTTTCTTTAAACCTATAGTAAGTTTCGCGGCTGTCTTTATCGCCTTTTTCATATTGCTCCACATGGTTTCCGAGTCCTCCACGTAATTATCGTTATCGTCTCTCTGTTCTTGGAGAACGTCGAAACTATTAGAGATCTCAACTTGATAATTTAATATTTCTGTTGGTGTTTTAAACTTATCTATATTGAAACGAACTGTTGGCTCTGTGCGGCTTGTTTTCTTACTTAACGCTAGCCTAGATCTTAGTTTTACTATCACGAGAAAGTGGTCTGAATTTAAATCCGCTCCCCTGCACGATCTTATATCGAGAATGTTTGTATGACGTCTTCTGTCAATTAGAACGTGATCAATCTGATTGTGAGTGTTATCATCTGGTGATGTCCAGGTGGCCTTATGTATATTTTTATGCTTGAAAAATGTGCTTTTGACAACGAGGTTCTTTGAAGCTGCAAAGTTTATTACTCTAGTCCCATTATCATTACTGACGTCATGCAAACTTTCCGACCCTATTGTAGGCCTATACATCGGTTCTTTTCCAATTTTCGCGTTGAAATCTCCCAATACTATTTTTGCGTCATACGCTGAGAACTTGTCAAAAACCTTTTCGATTGTTTCGTAAAAAAGATCCTTACTATCTTCGTCTTTGTCCTCGGTGGGGCAGTGCACGTTGATCAACACCTGTTTGCTGAAATTACCCTTTAGTACAATGTATGATAACCGATCGTTAATGAATTGCATGTCGATAACCGCTTGCGAAATTCGTTTATTAATGAGAAAACCGGTTCCCAGTCTGTACCCCTTAGCTCCCCCATAGTGAAAAGTATAGTTATCCTTAGAAATTGACGCGTAATCGCCCGGCCAGCAGGTTTCTTGAGG
Organism: Andricus curvator; assembly: GCA_932195095.1. Classification (NCBI taxonomy): domain Eukaryota; kingdom Metazoa; phylum Arthropoda; class Insecta; order Hymenoptera; family Cynipidae; genus Andricus; species Andricus curvator. The sequence goes on along the minus strand of CAKNYM010053305.1, from coordinate 1,565,779 downwards.
AAAATATTTACTTTACAAAAAAATATTTTGAGCCAAAACAGGAGATGTTTTGAACAAAAAAAACGGATTTTCGGCGTCATTTTCGAAATGGCGGTGAAGCTTAAGGGGCAGGTGTACGCAAACTTAATATGTTTTTCAGGATGTCGAAATGTACTATATTACCAATATTTTTACCTCTCCAGCATTTTTTTCCCGGTGAAAGTACCTATTACCCAGTCTAATAGTAAACAACTGTGCTTTGGGCAGTGCGCTCATATAAAATGGAATACCCCACCTGTATTAGTGTAAATTATTCCATACTTTAGAGAAAATTATCCATTTTTTACTAGGAATAATATAATAGTAAATATAATATATATAATATATATAATATAATATAATATAATATAATAATAATATATATAAAATAATAATAATAATAATATAGCAGCACTGGACGCAAAAAATAAGATCTCATTCAACAGCGAAACAGCGCCTTGAACGGCGAGTAAAGTGGATTCAGGAAAATTCCACCTTTTCTACTCATCCTTCCCGTCTGCTCAATAAAACGTCACGTGCCGTTAAAAATCCGCCTAGTCGAGAGGAGATTCAAGTCTTCTGGGAACAAGTATATGGAGATACTTATCAGCTAAATGAAGACGCTTCAGATATATCACTCTTTCGTAACTTTTGCCAAAGGCAAAGGTTACAAGGTCCAGAGGAAGAGTGTCCACTAATTACTGCTGAAGAAGTGAAGAAAGTTATCGCTAGAACTAATAACTTTTCAGCGCCAGGGCCAGATAAAATCAACAACTTCTGGTGGAAGATGTTTACTTCTACGCACCAACATCTAGCTCGTATATTTACTACTTTCTTAAACGGAGAACAACCAGTCCCGCAGTGGCTAGTGGAAGGACGCACGGTATTGATTCCTAAGACTGGAGATTTGTCAAGTCCAAAGAACTACAGGCCCATAGCTTGTTTAAACACCAGCTACAAGCTATTCACTGGCATCATCAAAGAGAGGATATTAACATCTATCGAGCCGGTATGGAGTGCAATAGTTGAACAACGTGGATGCAAGAGAGGTCTGGCAGGTTGCAGGGAGAACCTGTTAATAGACAGGTGTATCACCCAGGACTCGATCAGGTATCGACGCAATCTGTCCATGGCTTGGATTGACTACCGTAAGGCATTCGATAACACGAACCATGAGCTACTTATTAAGCTCATTGAGTGCCTGGAGGTGCATCCAAAAATAGTGAGATGCATAAAAGAGCTTATGCTCTTGTGGCGGACAAGATTTGTCATAACATCTGACAAAAGACAAGTGACTACAAGCTATATCACATATAAGAGGGGAGTCTTCCAAGGAGACTCTCTAAGTCCGATACTTTTCTGCATCTCCCTCTTGCCTCTATCTATTGTGCTCCGAGGCAAAAGCTCTGGCTACCTATGTGGCCCGCCGAACAAAAGAGAATATAAAGTCAACCACCTTTTATACATGGGCGACCTTAAACTCTTTGCTTCCTCGAAAGAGGACCTTAACATCCTTGTGGAGGCGGTAAATAGGTACTCTAAAGCGATTGGCATGAGCTTCGGACTGGACAAGTGTGCCTGCGTCCACCTACGCCAAGGAAGATTAGAAACTACATCATCGCGTCACGATCAGGATGTTCAACTCATAGGCAGAAATACCCTTCAACATCTTGGTATTGGAGAAACATATACATATCTTGGAATACCGCAAGCGGAAACCCATGATGTGCTTGCGTTAAAAACGGCCCTTGGAAAAAGGTATCGCCAAATTCTCAGAAAAATTTGGGCTTCCGAATTATCTGGAAAGAATAAGATCCAGGCGACCAATATGCTGGCCGTTCCTATACTGCTCTACACGTTTGGTGCAGTAAAATGGAACGTCGATGAGTTGAAGCAACTTGACCGAAGCACATGCAAGATGATGACAATCCATCGAAGTCATCATCCTAGATCTTCCGTACCTCGAATATACCTCCCTCGAGATAAAGGGGGTAGAGGCTTGCTGAGCTTAGAGTGTCTTCATCGCAGAACGGTTCTGGCTACAGCCTGCTCAGTTCTAAATAGCACAGATTTTCTTATGCGACTAGTTCATCAACATGAAGTCGTCAATGCTGCGGCGTTTCTATATCGTGCCGCAGATAGGGCCGCAGAGGAGCTTGGCCTCCCATTTGATTCCAGCGACACTACACATGGCCTAGCATCACTAACACCTTTGGTGCTCAAAAGTCGTGTACAGAAAGCAGAACATACGCTTCTACTAAGAGAACATGCTGACAAGCCCCTTCATGGTAAATTCTACGGCATTATACGTAGAGAAGAGCTCTCGATAAGTCTGTCCAACATGTTTCTCAAGTCTGCTGGATTAAAATCGGAGACTGAGGGATTTCTTTTTGCCTTTCAAGATGGCGTTATAGACACCTTAGTGTACCGCGAGCGCATAATGAATATACCTGTAGGCGATACCAACTGCCGAGCGTGCAAGCAAGAGCCAGAAACACTTAGACATGCTCTCAGTGGACGCTCAAAATATGCACATAGAGAGACACAATGCGGCTCTAAAAGTGTTATATTACCATCTGAGGCACTTCTATGGTGTTGATCTATTGCCCGTCTTGCAATACGCCCAGGGGGAACTCGAGTCCGTTGTGGAGAATGATCAGTGTAAGATCTACTGGAATTTCTCATTCTCGACCACTCAACGTATCAGTGCTACGAAGCCTGATATTGTCCTCCAAGATCTGAAGAACAAGATCATTTACGTGATTGAATTCTCGGCACCAGCCGATGGTAATATCACGGCAAAGGAGGAAGAAAAACGGGCGAAATATCAAGCACTTCTTTTCGAGCTGAGCAGGCTCTACCAAGGCTTCAAAGTCCATCTTGTAGTTCTCATAATCGGCTGTCTTGGAGGTATGAAAGCTTCATTTATTAGCCAACTCAACAAGATTCCGGCTTGCCAGCGTCAGGCTCATTCCATCGCGAACCGGATGCAAAAGGCTGTTCTTCTGGGATCGCTTCATCTGGTCCGTCAACACTGTTCCTCATAACATTCTAAAAAGATTGGTAGCTCTAAAAAAGTATCCAGAGGTGAAACTTCATCTCCAACTGTCCCGTCTGCCGCGTAAGATCATCCGCGGCTAGACACCTGACTCCAAGGAACAGTGTTGCCCGATGTTCCAGTTGAGTCGGGATTGGTTGCTTTTAAAGAACCATGATCGTAGCTTCCGGAGCGTACAACTTCTCACAAAAAAAAAAATATATATATATATATATAT